>JXCR01034169.1:4427-56019 GCA_002079205.1 Phalaenopsis hybrid cultivar | reverse complement strand
GAGGTGCCTAGGGGCAAAAGACCAAGTTAGGCATTTCAAATAGAATTGGATAGATATCCATTCTAAATGAACCATGGATCATTGAAATCCCCATTTTGGGTCCTTATGGATTGGTTTTTGCTAGANTATTTTGGAATCCAAAGGAGGAAGAACTAGGGGATGTCATAGATCCTGAGGAGAACCTCAGTGACTTCCCAAACTATCCTACTGCTTGGCCTCAATTTAGAAGAGAAATATTTAAATGTTTCATCTTGCCTATTTTATTAACCAGGGCTTATATCCGTGTGAAAAGATCACACAAGTAGCCTTGACGATGTGAGGATTTAGGTTGTGACAAACGACAACCTCGGAATCCTAAAGTGAGTAAATGCTTATATTGTATAGTAGAACTATACAAAGGCCTACAGATAAATTGAGAATTTATGTTGCATAAATAAACAACCTCGAAATTCTATGGCTTGTTGTTTAATTCTAAGGAAAGATATGTTGTTGTAGATTTCATTGCTGATGAAGATGGTCCTGCTGCCCACAATATAGCTTNATTCAAAGTGCTAAAGAAGTTGGGCAATAAAATGGTCATCTGCAGCGCTAAAAGCAATCAACTTAAGCAGAGGCCTTAGCGTCTCATCTGCATGACATCCACTGATAAACTGAAGATCTAGCGCTTGAAGCCACTGTAAAATCTAATTCTCCACAACCAAGGAAAGTTCATAAATTCAGCAATAGAAGGAAGTCCGAAGTTCATAATTTATGTAGCAGAAGGAGTTGAAGACTCGCAAGAAGTAGTCGGGGGGAAGACTTGATGGAAGCAGTTGAATGAGGAAGAAGCAGTCTAAAATGTCGTCAGTCGTACTATGAAGAAAAAATGAAATCCCTAGAAGAGGGATGACAGAAACAAATTTTTTTATTGCAATCCAGCATTTCGGTTGCAAGCGAAACCATAAGTGTCGATAACTGTGACGAACGGAGCTTTGGCACATCATCGATGGACCAGTGTTTGGAAAACCGCTGCAATAAAAATGGATCTGAGAGCCCCACTTGACTCTCTTCGCAGGAAACAGATGGAGATGTCGGTGCGTAGATAAATGTGCTCGACCGCTTGACGGAAGAATTCAGATGGAGAACCGAGTTTTTTGGGGATGATCCGAAGTTTTTAACGGATGTTAATTCTGGGAAGGAAGAAGCATATCTGGATCTGGAGAACAAGTTAAATCTCCCCCTCGTCGTGAAGGATGAAGGCGAGCATGCGACCGAGCTCATCGTCGCCGAGTTTGGACAATCGAATGATAAAGAAGCCCTTGATTTGCAATTTGACTAGATGAAAGAAGGAAAAGCATCTTACAAATAGACCACAAGAAGAAGAAACATCTTTTCCGACTCAAGATGCGTGCATGAATGAGATGGAAGAGAACCCCTTTCAGCTCATAAGATCAAATGAGCAAGAAGCTCCTCGTGGCTTAGACAATTACGATCGGAGGAGAAAGAGGATTCTCGCAGCTATCGTCTGACTCAAAGGGCGACATAAATATTGTGAAGGGTTTGAGCTCTCCAGGCGGACGAAGCAGTCGTTGAACCAATCAGCGGCGAGCCAACGATCAGTGAACGATTTAAACAGCTCGAGATCGAGTGGCACATATCAGGCGAATAGCTCCAAAATCGAGCTATTCAGGGGAAGCAGAGGACTCCAAAGATTCAGATCCTCAATATTCTAAATATTTCCGAGCTCACTGGGAGAGAAGAAGAGTGCCCCTCCCTTCCTGCACAAAAGATTTCCTGCACAAAAGATAGCAGGAAGGAAGTCCAACAATTCTCGAAGGATGATCGGTGGCTAGAGTATGAAATTAGACTCTGATACCTTGTTGAAATTTAAAATAATGTGGAATACTTGATTTATTGATGCAAAGAGAGATATAAATACCCATTACAAGACTTACTGGGAATGAAAACAATAAAATAGAATACAGTAGAAAAGGAAATGAATAATGCCAAAATATAAGAGACAACTAATCTCTCTAATTAAGGAGAGAAATAAATAAGGATTCCCCAGATCCCTCATATAATTTATAACCCTCTAAATATAGAGTTATAACAAATATGAAATATAATAATTAGTATTTTCGAGATCTTTCAACAGTTATATTTCAAGTTGAATTCCGTTTAATACGAAATCATCTTAAACTTAGGACCCGTTTGGGGCATCTTATATGTACGCCAGTGTTTTTGAAAATGCCGTCTAACCGTTTGGTTTGCACGTTTTTTAAAACGCTGCATGTCGCGTATGAGTTTTTTACACTAAACACAGACCGTAGATCGACCCGCGGGCCGTGTTTTAGGATAAACTGCTTATCCTGAAACGTGCAAGCTGCCCCAAACAGACCCTCAGTGTATATAAATTTTAAAATTTGAGTTAATTAAAATTTGAATATAATTACCAAACATTGATAATCAACTCTTGCAATTTATAAATATATAATTTATTAACATGACTTGCTGAAAGCTCCACTTCACCGAATCCCACGCTTGCACATTCCTGTCGCAATTAAGAACTTCATTTAAACCTTTTGTTTATTTGCCAGAAACGTGGACTAACAAATACTAGATTTTTTTATTAGAAAAAGAACCCTGATCTGAACCTTCCAATGAAGTACATAAGAAATAGAAATTGGATGCTGACCCTTGATGTTGATGGGTTTGAGAATTTTTTCCGATTGTTTCAGATACATGAAAAGAACCCATGATTTTGGCAAATGGATTGAAGGATAAGACCTGATCGGTTGATTTTAGACAAATCTAAGTAACCTTGTACGCATCGCACGACTCATGATTTAGGTGCATCTTTTTTATGTATCCAAGCACAAATTGTTTTGGCTTTAAAGCACAATCCTCAAGGCATTAATGGAGAACCAGTTTGTGATTGATTTTACCTTTACAAAATGAATAATTCAAAATGATTTGATGTCATCACTGTAGGAGGATGGAGATGAGACATGTTAGCTAATAAGCTGTATGTATTAACTGTTAAATTGGTAATTAGTAATTTTTTATTACATCCTTACTTTGTACTGTAGCTAGTTTATTTAGAGCTTTGATGGTTGGATTAGAAAGTGTATAATTACATGGTATGGTTGAGATTCTCGTCAATGCCACAACAACTTTAGCAATCATTAATTTCAGTGGTCCCCAAGAGAGGAGCTCGACCCTATAATATTTTTAGTTTTGTTATGATATGTGTCTAGAACTTTCTACTCTCTCTCTATATATATACCTACTGCTATGTATTGAATTGGGTAATGAGATATTGCTAATCTAATTTGCTCTCTAAGCTTGATCCATAGTTTTCCTCTTTGATTTCTGTATCGTCATCCCATTTATACTCAAGCTTTCATGGTATCAGAGTCATTGCCCAGGAACTCCCTTCGCTTCGTCCAAGCTCCGATAAGTCATTTTTCTCTACTTATAGATGGATGAGTCGATGGTATCAGATTCCTAATAACCTCTCCTTCCCTGATCATCAATATCCCGCCTGTGTTAAAATTTTTGAATTCTCATCTCAAACACCTTACTTAAAATCAACTTGCAACTGACAACTATATAATCTGGAAGACTCAAGTGCTGAAGTTGTTGTGGTATTGCTCTGAGAGAAGAATTTTGTCTGTTAAGATCTTAGGGCTATGATGAGGTGGATATGGAGGGAGCACATGTCANTCATCAATTTTTCCATGGATGAAGGCATTTAATTGGTGTACTGACCATTTATGAGTTGCTACTATGGTAAGGATGATGCAAATAGTAGGGAATTTGGCCACTAGACTTAAGATTGTTGTTTAGTATATACCATGTTGTCATGTGGAACCATTAGGTAAGCCTTATTGCAGATAATTGTTACATAAGAATGTTGTTCGATTTTAAAAGTTTATTTTCATCCTAGAATGTTATGCTTGGAAGGTAGTGGTACTAAGATACAAGTGCCCTATTTTTGGAGTGCCTGAATCACTGAGGACCATGTATTTTTCCAATGGGGGTATTTGATGACTTGGTTGAAAGTTATAGAATTTGGGGTTGTGGAATTAGAGGTGTGATGATGGCTTAGGATTATTTTGGACTTTAATGTGCCTATTTGGGATCTAGTTATCATGTACTGTGTTTGTGGGTTGGGAGAAGTGGGGTGTAGGTTACGAAGCTATTGTAGAATGGTGAGATGTTGAGGAGTTTATAGGATGGTGTTTCGTAAATTAAGGTTGATGAGAGATACAGAAGTGTCAGTGATTGTACGTGATTTTGTAGTAGAGTTTTGTGTTGGTTTTATTTTATGTCCTCAGACAGATTTTGAATGCTAATTTCATTAGGTAATCAAACATAACATCAAAAGCAATATACTATCTCTAAAAATAAAAATATCACTTTATGATTTATTCAATTATTTAATAAAGATTTTCATTCAATATTTGATGGTTGTGCATTCAAAACAACAAATCTTTTCTCTACCTAACTAGAAGGCTATAAAGGGTTTAAATTGAGTTGGGTTATAAACCTTTATGAGGGCAAAACTCTATAGTTCATTATATATTTAAAGATAAATCTCCTAATAAAACTCTTTATTAAGGTCGTGGCTATGTCTTTAAGAATTATGAAGATTATTTTTCACGATTGTTAATTAGAAATTTCAAATTGGAAAGATCAATATGGAACAATTTTCTTAATAATCTAATGGAGGAAAGGTAGGAAGTGTATCATTACTGAGAATCTCAGGGACACTTCTACTATATTATTGTTGGACTTTAATGATTTTAGAAATTTAAAAAAAAAATTATATGAGTTGACATTTTATTTAAGAATATAGGACTTATAGTTCTAGATAAACAACCACGTATATCCTAAAACTAAAGGTGAGGTCTACTTACTAAGTAGAACTTCAAGCCTAATCTATTGAAAATACTAGGACTTTTAGTTCAATCCCAAAATATTTTTAAACGAGCCCAAATATACTCAACCTGCAATCCTTTATGAATAACACCACCAGATAAATCCACTTAATCNGATCTAGTTATCATGTACTGTGTTTGTGGGTTGGGAGAAGTGGGGTGTAGGTTACGAAGCTATTGTAGAATGCTGAGATGTTGAGGAGTTTATAGGATGTTGTTTCGTAAATTAAGGTTGATAAGAGATATAGAAGTGTTAGTGATTGTACATGATTTTATAGTAGAGTTTTGTGTTGGTTTTATTTTATGTCCTCAGACAGATTTTGAATGTTAATTTCATTAGGTAATCAAACATAACATCAAAAGCAATGTACTATCTCTAAAAATAAAAATATCACTTTATGATTTATTCAATTATTTAATAAAGATTTTCATTCAATATTTGATGGTTGTGCATTTAAACCAACAAATCTTTTCTCTACCTAACCAGAAGGCTATAAAGGGTTTAAATTGAGTTGGGTTATAAACCTTTATAAGGGCAAACCCCTTATAGTTCATTACATATTTAAAGATAAATCTCCTAATAAAACTCTTTATTAAGGTCGTGGCTATGTCTTTAAGAATTATGAAGATTATTTTTCACGATTGTTAATTAGAAATTTCAAATTGGAAAGATCAATATGGAACAATTTTCTTAATAATCTAATGAAGAAAAGGTAGGAAGTGTATCAATACTGAGAATCTCAGGGACACTTCTACTATATTATTGTTGGACTTTAATGATTTTAGAAATTAAAAAAAAAAATTATATGAGTTGACATTTTATTTAAGAATATAGGACTTATAGTTCTAGATAAACAACCACGTATATCCTAAAACTAAAGGTGAGGTCTACTTACTAAGTAGAACTTCAAGCCTAATCTATTGAAAATACTAGGACTTTTAGTTCAATCCAAAAATATTTTTAAACAAGCCCAAATATACTCAACCTGCAATCCTTTATAAATAACACCACCAGATAAATCCACTTAATTCCTCAAAATCATGTAAATTCAATCATATGAAATACATGATAGGCTTGATCATATTTATTAGGAGAAAATGTAAGTCTTATGATTTGATTATACAAATTAAGTTCCCTAAGTATAAATAGTTTGCAAATGTCTATAGCGAATGCCATTTAATTTTAATTATTAGACAAAATAAATTAATTCAATTCATGTTTTAGTGATGAGTGTCAAGTAAATCGTATAAGTGTACACAATATCTAATGATGCTTGCATGATAGATCTTAAGGTCGGGTCAAGTATGGAAAGACAAACATCATCCTTGAAGAGTGGTAGTCCTGGTAAAATCCCCCTTTTTGGGGCTATGGGTGAATGCCTGAAGATACTAATTAGAAGCTATATGTATGATTATGCATGAATTGATCTTTCACGCCTCCATGCTAATCGAGAGTACTCTCTAGTCAATTTTTTTATATTCATTTCTTTTTAATATGAAATGCTTTTNAGACAAAATAAATTAATTCAATTCATGTTTTAGTGATGAGTGTCAAGTAAATCGTATAAGTGTACACAATATTTAATGATGCTTGCATGATAGATCTTAAGGCCGGGTCAAGTATGGAAAGACAAACATCATCCTTGAAGAGTGGCAGTCCTGGTAAAATCCCCCTTTTTGGGGCTATGGGTGAATGCCTGAAGATACTAATTAGAAGCTATATGTATGATTATGCATGAATTGATCTTTCACGCCTCCATGCTAATCGAGAGTACTCTCTAGACAATTTTTTTATATTCATTTCTTTTTAATATGAAATGCTTTCCTAAAGTGTGGATGCAATAAATATTTATTATTATTTTTTATTATGAGTTAATTTTTAAAAATTAGATTAAATTTATTTAAGTTGGGTAGAAAATTTTTCTAAAAGCCTACCATAAATAATCTAGACTAAAAAACACGGTCAACAAACCTAAAAAACATGTAAATTTTAAACGAGCACACAAAGTAAGAAATCAAGGAAATCAAATAAGCCAAAATGACAAAATAAACAAATAAGAGAGAGTTTGAGTGTGCTAGGGTGCCACTATATATCTTGAATGAAAGAGAAAAGTGGTGCAACCAAGCAACTATCCCTTATATAACCCAACCAAAATCTAAGATATACTTGTTGGTTGGTTAGGCTTTATAAGAATCCTTAGTTTATATTTTGATACACTTGTGATTCATCNAATAATCTAGACTAAAAAACACGGTCAACAAACCTAAAAAACATGTAAATTTTAAACGAGCACACAAAGTAAAAAATCAAGGAAATCAAATAAGCCAAAATGACAAAATAAACAAATAAGAGAGAGTTTGAGTGTGCTAGGGTGCCACTATATATCTTGAATGAAAGAGAAAAGTGGTGCAACCAAGCAACTATCCCTTATATAACCCAACCAAAATGTAAGATATACTTGTTGGTTGGTTAGGCTTTATAAGAATCCTTAGTTTATATTTTGATACATTTGTGATTCATATTTTGGCTTTCTATTGAAGTTCATGTTCATCATTGCTCCATCATTATGTTGAGGTTCATCCTTGCTCCGTTATCGGATGGGTCTGATTGGGTGGAAAAGAGAGAGGGGGTGTTTTCTCATGTCCATCACATGATTTCTATCTAAATGATCTAATGCACCATTTGAAGAATAATATATAACCCTGTGGGATATAAATATTATCTTAAAATAGATCTAACCATTCATTGTTGGCGCTATTTTGAGGGGTGTCGTCCTATGGAAGCTGTCGGTCGCCGGAATCGGAATCTCGTCGTCTATATATATATATATATAAGTTTAGAAAAATATGAAATCAAATGGATCATATATCTTTCATAGTTCAAATGAAAAAGCACTACACCTCAAGTCATGTATCTATCCCGAAAGTTAAACAAAGACTTGAGGGTGAGACTCGATCAAACAAACTAAGAAATATATGACATTCATTTGGTCTGCGAAACCATTTTATTTGTCANATATATATATATATATATATATATAAGTTTAGAAAAATATGAAATCAAATGGATCCCATATCTTTCATAGTTCAAATGAAAAAGCACTACACCTCAAGTCATGTATCTATCCCGAAATTAAACAAAGTCTTGAGGGTGAGACTCGATCAAACAAACTAAGAAATATATCACATTCATTTGGTCTGCGAAACCATTTTATTTGCTGACAAGTTCCCCTATTTAATACGAAAAATTAAATAGGGTTTATATTAAGCTGGGTTCGGAAATGTTTCCTATAAGGGCAAAGCCCCTATAGTTAATTACATCTTAGATAACCAAAGTCACCTAAGAAAACTCTCGATAAAAACCAGGGAATATTATCCTTAAGGAGGTCAAAGGAATAGAACTTTTCAAGGAGATCAGACAAAGAGGTGTGAAGGGGGGAATGACTCAAATTTAGAACATTTTATTTTGGAATCCAAAGGAGGAAACTCTAGAGGATGTCATAGATCCTGAGGAGAACCTCAGTGACTTCCGAAACTATCCTACTGCTTGGCCTCAATTTAGAAGAGAAATATTTAAATGTTTCATCTTGCCTATTTTATTAACTAGGGCTTATATCCGTGTGAAAAGATCACACGAGTAGCCTTGACGATGTGAGGATTTAGGTCATGACAGACGACAATCTCGGAATCCTAAAGTGAGTAAATGCTTATATTGTATAGTAGAACTATACAAAGGCCTAAAGATAAATTGAGAATTTATGTTGCATAAATAAACAACCTCGAAATCCTATGGCTTGTTGTTTAATTCTAAGGAAAGATATGTTGTTGTAGATTTCATTGCTGATGAAGATGGTCGTGCTGCACACAATCTAGCTCCAAGCTCCTTGTCGTGGCGAGTTCAAGTTTTCTAATGTGCTAAGTTATGATGTCAAATCAAGTGTCCATATGGTTATGGTTCTTTAAATATTATGGGGCTTATTAAAGTTGATTAGAGTGACACCGATTAGGATCCTGCAGTTTCCTCGTTCTGACACCAATATTTTCGTTCGGATTCACTTAGTCCAAATGAATTTACTAAACTCAACTCAATGAGTTTCATACTTTCATTTAGACTGTGGGAAATCTCGTTAGCAACCGTAGGTTACCTCCTTCGAGGGATTCCCAATCATCCGATAGATACGTCTTAATTTAGTTGCAATTGTTGTTTCGAGATGTTTGTGATTAAATTTTGAGTTATGTTATATTTTGAATGTTGTGGACGTCAATTTTTATCTTGATTGATTTTAGTTTTGGTTTCAATTTTGTGGCTATCCTAAAGGTTTTAGTTTTCATGCAAGGTGACATCGTTGTTAACATGCAAGTTCATAAGTAAAAAGTACAGTAAGGAAAATACAGGGAAAGAAGGTACTGCAAACTGTAAAAACTACCTGTCGAGTCTTCTCGTTCCTCCACCTCAAAATTTAGTACTTGCAAGGAATTAAAACATGCTTATAAATAAAGTAGAAAATACAAGTTTGAGGTGTATCTACCAAATCCTTTTTCATATCTTGGTGGTTCCAAATTTTGAGGATGATTCCATTAAGAAAATTATAATAAGTCAAAATGTCCTTCAAGGTATCCAAAGGATCATGAAGAAGCTTGAGGTAATACCCTAGACATTTCACAGTCCCTGAAATTATCTTGAATTCATTTTGGTCTTATTATGTTTGCTATATAGTTCAACCTATTGATACCCTCATGCTTAGTGATTTATGATGTTTTGATTATCTCTTAAGTGGGGTAAGTATCACTTGGTATCTCACTTATGAATTATATGGGTAAAGGCCCTTGGGACAATTTGACTTAATTAATTAATTTGATTTTAAAGAATGAGCTTGTAATGTTCTAAAAAGTTTTAAATTAATTATAGGTTACTTTCTAAACCTCATTAGACAAAATTTTGATTAAGCCTAGTTCACTACTAAGCCCTTAAGATTTAATGGGTAGATTTGTAATTTTAAGGAAAAGGGTTTTTTAATATTTATATTCTTAATCCTTATCATGAATTATAAATTATCTCAAAACCATTAGTTGGGGGTTTAAAATCAATGACTTATTATCTTCTAAAATCAAACCCCTCACCGTAATATCTTCCTATTTAAATGTTCTTTTAAATTTTGTTAATTTTGAAAAATTACACATTTATCTTTTACAAGATCAAAATGAGATTGGTTACCACAACTTATCCCTTTCATATTTCAGTCATCAAAATATATCAATTAAGATTATTTATTGCTCATTTAGCCCTTTGGTTAAGCCTAAATATTAATTAAAGCTTGAATTTCAAGATTACCCTTTTTCCTCTAAGGCCTTAACACCCTATAGAGCAATCAAATGTATTTATTATTAATAAATATAATAATTGTTTTACCATATTCCTAATAAGGGCTACAAAACAAGCTGAACACAAATGAACAAAATTTTATTTGTGTTCGATTTGTATATATATCGAGTGCAAAAAAAATTATTCTTGTCCAACTCGTTTGCGTAGCGAACGAATCGAACATGAGCTATTTAACAAACCAAACACAAGTTGCTCAACCAATGAGCCATTTTGACAGGCCTAGCTACAATAACTCTCAAAATTTATAGAAAAAAAAAGCCACTAATTTTTTCTCTTTTGGGAGACATTTTAAACTAGTATTCAATACAAGTGACATGCAACTAAAAATCTGCATGATCAACCACGATAGCTGATGTATTTTTATAAAATAATTTTAGTCTAATTCAAAATCATCTAAACTTCAAATTTAACAAATATATAGATAAACTAAACATTTCAATAACACAAATTAAATAATACTAACAGTGATTTATTCTGAGTCAAAATATGTCCAAATAATCACTTAGAAATATAATTGAAAGGTTAAAACAGTATTGAAAAGATCTAACAATCTATGAGTTTGACATGCTTATAGTGGAATTGAGCAGTTCGATCAGAAGAAATGAACGAGCTTATGATCACCTAATTTTGAGTTTGTTAAGGCAGTTAAATGTCAAAAGGACATTCCATAATTAAATGAATCAATACGAACTGTTTGCTTAAGCATTTTAAAAATTTCTTTAAATATATCAAAACGCCACGTAACTCTTAAAAACTATAAATAGATCATCATTTTCAAAAATAAGGAAAAGGGGAAAGTAAAGAACTAATATGCAATTGCAAAGAGTTATGGAAGCCAATGGCCACTAACAATAATAACTAATTAACCCCAAGGTTGAAATGTAACTTATGTTATATGACTGTTGTTGTCTGATTATTATGTTCAAGTTATATTGTCTAACTATTCTCATTTATATGACATTGTTATCTAAAAATCCTAATTATAACAATAGAAGATCAAGTAATCATTTTGTAATTTTGCCTTCTCCAATTATGGGATTGAGTAATTTTTTTTTGCTTTAAATATATATTTGATGTTTTTTTTTTATTAGGTCAAGTCCCACAGTTTTTCTTATTTTAGATTTTTCAGATAAATAATTTGGTATTCATTTATCATTTATACCTGTGTGTTGGATATTTCTATCAAGCAAAGATCTAATTTTTATTTGGTATTAAAATTTTCTAATATATAACAATAAAAATACAGGAGGAAAAAATATTATGTCCAGAATTCACGTAAGCTGTGTCCGAACAACGGTTGCGATCCACCGGAACAAGCAAAGTAGAAAAAAAAAAATGACATCCGGTTGATCGCAACAGTTTGTCCGGACTCCAGACGTAATATTTTTTCCTAAGCTAGGGGAAATGCTACGTCCGGACTCTGGACATAATATTTTTTCTAAGTAAGGGGCAATGCGACCCTTTATAAATTAAAGTATGATTAAAAAATGTTATTTATAGTCTTCTAGTACCTTATAGTTTTAAAAAAGGTTTCAATCACATAGTTGAATTTAATAACTATATATTATTGTCCTTTTTGCCAATATCGAAATTTAATTTCAGCTATAGTTTGAATCACTCATGTATCATAAAAATATTTTATATAAAAAAATCAAGATAATTATCTAATTACAACTTATAATACGAAATTTAATGAAAACATATCGAATTATAGTCGAAATTCACCTACTTTTAAACAATTAAATGCATCTTCTTATGCACATAGATTTATCATACCAAACTATTATAAATGTAAATATGATTATTTAGATGTTCTATTTGTAAATATACAAGAATTTTTATGAAGGAGAATCAAAGCGTGGGCATGGAGCTTTACTTGGCATAGCCCCACTTGTGGTATCATCCAGATCTATATGAAGTGCATGTGTGATAACTGACCCACAATAAAAAAGGAAAAAAGAAAAGGCTTACCAACTCCTACACATGTGCTTCCATCACAGAGAGTTTCACAATAGATGTAGTAGAATATATAATTTCCTTACTTCTATGTTCTTATGCCACTAAAACCTCACATGGTTTCCCAATCCCCAATAATTTTTAGTCTCCTCTTGACTATAGGAGGTTGTATTGTTTTAGGCAATGTTGAAAACAGCAAGAGTGCAAGCCCCTAGTTATCCTAATTTAAGCCCCTAGCATAGTTATAGAATATTGGTTTATAAAACTTCTTATTAAAACGATCAAAGTTCTCAAAATTTGGCATAACTTTCATGATAACGATGTAACATTGAAATGCATGGAACAAAGTAATGGTAAGAGATTGGGTTGAAATGGCAAAATATGGTTTAATTGGTTTAAAATAATCAAACTATGGGGTACTATTCTATATTGGCCTCTTGCTCATTTAAGATATTGGAATGATGGATGTGTTTGATGCATGGGGTGTCATTACACTTGGATTCAAAAGTAAAGAAAATTAAGATGGGCACTTTTGATGTTTTTTTTTTGTATTATCTATAGGTCTGCTTATGCCGATAAATAAATCTTAAAAAAATTCCCTAAAATCTTTTCTCTCATGCTAACACTGTAGACAACCCCTTGTGTGAAGAGATTTACTCAATAAAAGTATTCATAATCCTTATATATGACCCAAGAAAAATGTTATGTTATTTGAATATTTTTTTNCTTTTGATGGTTTTTTTTTTTTTTTTTTTGTATTATCTATAGGTCTGCTTATGCCTATAAATAAATCTTAAAAAAATTCCCTAAAATATTTTCTCTCATGCTAACACTGTAGACAACCCTTATGTGAAGAGATTTACTCAATAAAAGTATTCATAATCCTTAAATATGACCCAAGAAAAATGCTATGTTATTTGAGTATTTTTTTCATTTCCCCAATGGACAAAACTTTGCATTTTCATGACAATGCAAGTGATAAATTCCCCTTGTATTTGTCATTTTATTTATTATGTGAAGCCAATTTTTAAAATGTTAAGAAAGGCCTAACACATCACTAAGAAGCTTCTTAAAATGAACCTTGAGGTTGAGTCCTTATTTCACCAAAATTTAATGTATCGATGATTCATCCTTATTGATGTCATTAGTTAAGAATCCCATATGAATTTTGTTAGTTGTTTGAGAACAATAAATGCAAATAATGTCCAATAATTTTTGAAGCATATGCATGCTTAATTTAATTATAAATCATAGAGGTAATGATCTTTTAAATCAAACTATAGAAAGGAGTAATGCTCATTTAAAGGACTACTTGAGAACTTGAAAAAACTTAGAGTACAAAGGTCATTATAATTATACTAGTATAATGTCTTTTTTTATGTGTGTATAGGCTATTAAATGAGGACTATAAATCAAGTTCTTAATGATATTGATCTTAAATTTAATTAATTTTGATTGACAAATATCTATATCTATGTGTGAGTGTGTGTGTGGTACATTTGTTAAGGAAAACTTTCTATGTTTGTAATATATACAGAGAATTTACTTTGCTAGATTTTCCAATCATTTGATCTATTCTCTAGTATTGGATTAAATGGATATACTCTCTAATATGACTTATTTAGATATATCCATAATCACCATAACTATTTTGTGGAATTTATTTAGATCACTAAATCAAGAAATCATAGATTATTTTGTTGGGTTAGCTATTCATATCATTCTAATAATTATATACTTCAACATTATTATGTTCAAATGTCATGTAAATCTTTTATGTGATTCTTATTGTTTGTTTACATAAATTTATGCTAATATTAATTGAGTGATACACTTACATGTGTCTATAACTCGTTCACTTTGTTATTAACAAAATCTTACTAATACTCACTCTAGTGTGGTGTCACACTTGTATGATTGATTTACTTAGACATAAATTTGTGTGTTAATTTAACTAAAGGATATAGTATTTATATTACGCATAATATCGATCAATAACTATATTACCTTTTTACATTCTACACATACTATTACATAAATTTCTATATTGTTTTGATTATGTTTATAATTTATTTATTTATGCTCAACTTGTTTGATTATTTTGGTTTTTGGGTTTAAAAGGATTATAAAAAAATTACAATTTTTTTTTTCACATACCAATTCTCCTTCGTCATTACATGCCAAGAATTTATAGTTTTCCAACTAAATCTTCAACATTGTCTTAAGGATTATCTATAAGCGGACCAATCATTTTTCATCAACCATCAAAATATATTATTTTATCTAGGTCATGATATTATTCTCTCAATAGGATGCTCATCATGAATCAAATCTTTTTCAATTTTTCTAATTATGCCCTCTATCATCATTTATTCTTGTGGGGATGAAAATATACACTTAGGGCTTCGATCAATTAGAAATTGAAATCACATTGCAGAATAAAATCAGAAAAATTCAAGAAATTTGGAGCTAAAATTTAAAAGAAAAGTACAACAGAAAATAAGCCTAGAAAAAAAAAATTCCAACATTTGCATGGAAAAATTCAAGAATAAGAAAAACCCAGAGCTACACCATAAAATTTTTTACTATGAATGGGAGAAACTTACAGATTACACCACTTAAACATCTATCTAAAATCACTAAAACTTACAAAATATTGCTACAAATCTTTCTCTTGAACTTACAAGAGAAAGCCCTCGCTTTGTAATCACCCTCCCAACAATTCCTTCACAAGAAGTGTCCATCAAGTAATACCTTTAGTTAGATATGCTTTATCCTGACTTGAAAAATGACATACCTAGTAAAAAGAATAACACTCATATTATAAATGTGAAGCTTTCTAATCCCTTATTTCTTGCCCAATTCTGCCATAAATCCCTAAAGCAGTAACGTGTTTAGTCTTCGTTGTTGAAAGTGCAAAAAAAATTTGTAACCTGAAAATCCAACTCAACAATGTGTTACCTAAAGTAATGTTATACCTTGTTTTATTCACTTCATCGTTCAAATATCCTACCAAATTTGAATCAATAAATTCCTATAGATAGATCCTTCCATTTTCTTAATGAACTATTTTTTTGATTGTTCCCCTCAAATACTTGAAATTCCACTGTCTGGATTGCCCATGTACCTGCTGAATACTCCCACTACACATGTAATATCTATTTTTCATATAAATCATAACATACACCAGATTTCCAATTATTGAAGAATTGGTAGTTCTCCCCATATGTGCTTGCTCTACATCAGACTTACGTGATAGCTCCATAGATAACTTGAAGTGACTACCTAGAGGGGTGTAAACTGACTTTACTTTCCTGTGTTCAACCTTTGTAGGATCTTCTCAACATACTAATCCAGAGATAATTTTTGAGTAACTGCACTTATGTCTATGTTAAATATAATCCCAAAATTTTTTCTGGTTGGAATTAAATCCTTCATCTCAAACTCACTTGATAATTAATGCTTTAAGTTTCTAATTTTCTCCATATTATGCCTACAATTAGCATGCCATTTGCATATAGAAGAAGTAAGATATTATAATTGCTAAAATTTTTAATGAAGAACTCATGATCCGTCTATACATTATGTACCAACTGTCTGACATGAACTTGTCAAACCTCATGTACCAGTCTCAGAGCTGGCTTCAAGTTCAATAGGTTTTTCATCAATATGTAGACCAAATATTCTTTCATTGGAGCCTCATTACCCTATGTCTACACCATATATAACCTCTCCTCTATATCACTATGTAAGAGAGATGCCTTTACATATATCTGCTCTAGTTGTTGATATTCCACTATTTCTAAACTCAATACAACTCTGACGGCTGTCATATTCACCATATGAAAATAATTTACGTATAGTCAACTCCATCATTCCACTGAAATCCCTTCCCAACAAATCTTGCGTTGTAGCAACTGCTATCATCTGACTCCTCTTTTAGCATGCATGCCTACTTATTATGTAGTGTTTTTTTTTTGCAATTTTAGAATTCTGCCAATTCTAGGTCTGATTTGAATATAAAGATTACATTTCATCATCCATGACCAGCTCCACTTATTTGATTCTTCAACTTGAGTGGCCTCATCATGGAAGTATGTTTCACCACTATATGTTAGTAGCAAATAATTCAAAGAAGGAGAATATCTTTGTTTTGGTGAAATAACTCTATTGGACCTCCTGATTTTAGTAGCAGGTGACTAAGAACCTTCAAGTGCTTCATCTGATTGAGCATGTGTTCTTCTAGCTTATGATCACCAATATATTCTATCTCAATATATTTAAACTCTTCAGAAGTAATTGAAGGTTGATCCATGTTATGATCTTGTACTTTTACATTTCATTTTATTGAGAGTAACATTCATACTTCTAATTAACTTTTGAATTTGATAACCCCATAATTTATACACAATGTCATTTAAGTCATACCCAATAAAAGTGCAATTGATATATTTCGATTTAAATTTACTCGTGGATCTTGCATCAACATTTACATACACAAAACACCCAAATAGCTTCAAGTGACATAGATATACCTCTTTTCAACTCCAGGTTTCTTCAATTAAGCCTTCTTTTAAAGTTAATGACAAAATATGGTTGATCAGATAAACTATTGTGTTCGCTCCTTCTGCCATAATTAGTTTGATAAGCCTGGATGTAACCTCAAACTTCTGATATGCTCTCTGATAGTTTTGTTCATGTGCTCAACTACTCTATTTTGTTGTAGAGCTCTTATAAAATTGAACTCATGCATGATCCCTTCTTAAGCACAGTAGTTCTTGAACTTTCGATCATAATATTTGCCTCAATTATCTAATCTGCGACACTTGAGCTCTAAATTGGTCTCATTTTCTACCATGATCTTCTACTTCTTAAACACTGCAGAGTCATCGAGCTGCATCCACTTTAGCTCCATTCACATCAATGAAATTTTCCATTTCATTGATAAGGTAAAGAATGTTTCAATTTTTTTTTGAGCAATCACCCTTACCCCTTAGTCACCTTCCATGAGTCTCCTGTGAAAGTAGTTGCGTACTATGATTTTACGAGTTGTCACAGAGAGATCAAATTTGTCCTTTGACTTGAAACATATTTGATTTCATTGAGCTTCCATATCACTCTTTTCTACAATCTTGTAGACCTTGTTGTCTCCAGAATAAGTTTTGTCCAGATAATTTTATGTGTAATTTTTAAATAACTTTTTATTGGGGCATGTGTGAGAAGAGGCACTTGAATGTACTATTCAAAATGTAGAACTGACTAAGGATAAAACCAGGGAGTCACCCAGGGTTTTATCTTTTGAGACATTTTGTAGAGAGATTATTTTCTTGTTCTTCGACCCTAATATTCCTTGGAGCTTTGAAGTCCTTCTTAAAATGCTTTTTTTATTTTCAAAGTTTCAACATTCTATTTTGCCAATACCTCAGCTTGGACTTTTCTTTTCTGGACTTAAATCAGTCTTTGTCTATATTCTTGTCTAGTACCTTTTCCTATTTTCAAGATTCAACGCAAAACCTGAAGATTCACCATGTACTGCATTTCTGCAAACTTCTTCTTTCGGCATCAAACCCACGTTGTTATTTATGTTCAACTTTATGTTCCTAAAAGAGTTACACACCACTGTTACCAAACAATCCTGGCTTTCTAGCAATAAATATATAACTAATAGTTCTCAGGCATCATCATCAAAGCTAATCCCCATAAAATAAAGCTGGCTAGTTATAATATTGAAATTGTTTGAGTGTTTAGCTATCGAACTGCCATTCGTCAACTTCATATTAAATAATCTTGTTATCAGAAAAAACTTTATCTAAAGCAGAAGGTTTTCAATACAACTTTTTCATTGGCACTATAAGATCCCCCAGGGTTTTAGTGATGAGCGAATAAAAAATAGGACAGTTCAATTCAACACTTCTCATCCCTCCATAGTCATCAATTCATGATTTTTGGTGATTCCTTATAGTGGTAAATATAGTTTATTTTTTATTTTTATGCAATNCAACACTTCTCATCCCTCCATAGTCATCAATTCATGATTTTTGGTGATTCCTTATAGTGGTAAATATAGTTTTTTTTTTTATGCAACAAATCCTTCACTTGCATCCATAATATTGCGAAGTTTGACTGATTGAGCCTCTTCACTTTGTGCATTGCTTTGTCTGTTCGTTAATTGCTCTCACTCGAATCAAACACCCCACTCTGATACAACATGTCAGGATAGAAATATACACTTTGTGATTTGATCAGTTAGAAATCAAACATAATAGAAACACAGTTATTTGAGAAATTCAAAAAAAAATTTTTGAACATAAGCACAACACAAAATAATCTAAGAAAAAAAGTGCATCAAAATTTATTAGGAAAATCTCAAGAACGAGAAAAAATCACTAAAGAACGCACGAAGAAATTTCACTATGAACGGGAGAAACTTATATATCACAATCGTCAAGTAATCTATCTAAAATCACTAAATTTTACATAATATCATTTCAAAACTTCCTCTCAATCTCACAAAAGAAAGCCCTCACTTCTATATTACTCTTTAGACAATTCACCTTCATGAGAAGTCTTTGTAGAGAAACAACATATGTGAGATAACATGTCTTTGTTGCTCGAATCATGACTAAGAACTAGAGAAACTGTTCCAACAATGTGACGACACCTAAAAGTGGCATAAATGTTCCCCTCGCTTGTGAAGACAATTGGAACGATCGATTCCCGCAAGGTGGCTACGCCCATTGCCGCATAGTAACACCACGACTCATGTTGGCGCTCGTACTGCCCCTTCCAATAGTGTGCTTCTAGGTGCTTCTTCAGGCTTCATTTCATAAAAAACCTCTCCTTAGGCCACAAGCTACTTATTATAATATTGGATGCGGCCACATAGCTCCTTGTGCAAAGAGAAAATTACTACTGCATAATTGTCCTCAGCTCATGCCTACTCATTTAGTTCAATATTATACCTGCTAGGTTTCCTTCTTATGTCGTATGTTAAATCATCAAAATTAGATCTTTTTATTAGAACTAATTTTAATATAAACTTATTATTTTTTGTTAGAAATTATAACAGTTAGGTATGACGTATATACCAGAATTTGAAATCTCTTGGAATTGAAGAGGTGTGTCTTCAGGAATGAAGACGAGTGTTTCTTGAAATTTAGTGGGTTGGGGGGAGTGAGGGCATGCTAGTAATTTTATCTGTGGGTTTTATCTATGGGTTTTATCTATAAATATAATGTGTAACCCTATGGGTATGTACTAGACTCCTCTGAAATAGTGAAATTCGCCGCTCTGCTCCCGAGGACGTTGGCACATTGCCGAACCTTGTTAAATCTCTGTGTGTTCTTCTGGATTTGTGTCGATTGTTATTTTTCTTTGCCCTAATTTCTCAACAATTGGTATCAGAGTCAAGTTTTAGTATAGGGAAAAAATTACGTCTGCGCAGGAAAACTGTTAGCGGTAGTTCCGATTTCAGCAGCAAGATTCGCTCAGAGGTTAGCGACCAGGATCTGTGAGTCGCGTGCGGGAAGGAGTTTTCGCGGGAGTTCGGCGAAGGCAGGTGAGGATTCGCGACTCAGAGGAGGTTTGCGCAAGCAGGGTTGTACGACTTCGTGCGACAGAAGCGAGTTCGGTATTTCGCAAAATGCAGAAGTTCGTAGCAGGCTTCGAGAAGGAGGATCGTGATAGGGCTTCGGTGCTTCAACAGCTGGTCAAAGACGAGAGTTCGCAAGCCTTCGCGCGCGACAGCGCGCAACAGAGGATTTGACGTTCGGCTTGGAGGAGTCCGGCGAGGAATTTCGCGAGGAGCTCGACACAAGAATCAATTCGCGAAGGAAGTTCTGTGAACAAGCGAGGGAAGGTTTCACGAACAGGGCACGAGGATTCTGCGGAAGAAGCAGTTTTGCAAATAGGTGCGAAGCAATTCACGAGAAGAAGATCGAGCGGCAGTTCGGTTGCGCGAAATAGTTCGTGAATCATCACATCAGTTCTCGAATCATCGCCACTGCTTACGGGAAGGAGTTCTCGCGGCCAGGGGAGTTCGGCAAATTGGGCGCAACATCCCAACAAGGCGTTTGATGCGGACAGGCTTCTTAGGGCGACAACCGGGGAGTGTGCTACTCTTGCAGTCTGATTCGCGCGACCGAGGGTTCGCGTCACGTAAAGAGGCAATTGAGCGGTTTGCCAGTTTCACAGAGGAGAGGAGTTCACATGTAGTTACCTCAAATAGCAGCATCGTTTTTGCGAACAGGGGAGTTTGGCCAGCAGAGTTTGCTAGTTTGTCCCAGGAAGATTTGCAACAGGTGGAGTTTGGCAAGGTGCAGGCAAAGGGTTTTGCTCGTAGGACGGCAATTTAGCCAAAGTGTTAACGTGAACAGAAAAAGTGCTTCGTGTGAAAAAAATTGATTCACGAATCACAGCAAAATTGTAGAAAAATTGCTGCAATTGACAGAGAAAATCCCAAGTTTCTTTGAATTTATTTGTGGTGTGTTTTTTGTTTCGACACAAAGCAGGAAAAGTTTGCTCCAGACTTAATTTCAAATAACAATCTCTAGTGCAAAATTTGAGATAGTGAAGTTTGATGGAATCAGAAACTTCAGATTGTGACAAACAAGGGTGAAAGATTTTCTGGCACAATAAAAAATTTTGAAGGTTTTGCGAGCTACGAAACCTGATAATACGGAAGATGAAGATTAGGAAGAATTGCAACTACGAGCTGCAGGTGCCATACATTTATGTCTGACATATGAGATTATGTATCATATTATAAATCTGAAATCCTCAGAATAAGTATGGAAGAAATTGGAATACCAGTTTATGTCAAAATCTCTGACGAATAAATTGTATTTGAAGCAAAGACTGTATGAGCTGAAGATGCAAGGCAAACACTAATCTGGCGCAGCATTTGAATGTCTTCAATCAAATAATCACATATTTGACACGGCTTGATGTGGGTATTGAGGATGAAGACCGAGCAATGATTCGTTGTGTTCATTGTCTTCTTCTTATGAGCACCTGATGACTACTCTGACATATGAGAAAGAAACTATCAAAGTTGATGAGATTACTGCATCATTGTTGGCTCACAACCAACAGAAGCATAATGCATGAGAAAACTCTCATGGCGAAAGTTTATATGTTAAGGGTAAGAAGAATCAAAAAAAGGAAGGAGGAGAAGGAGAGTTTTGGAATGCAAAATTCTAGGTGAGGCAGAAAGACGATTCATTGTTACAAGTGCAAAGAACCGGGACATATGAAGAGAGATTGTTCAAAGCTCAAGCAACAATTTGATGAGAAACATGATGTATCTTTCAAGTCTGTGAATATGGTGCAGAGTGACAATTCAGATTGCAGTGATGGTTATGTACTTTCAGTTACAACAACTCAATTGAAGTATGAATGAATTATTGATTCAAGATGCTCTTATCACATAACACCTAACACGGAATTGTTTACTTCATACATGTTATCTGATTCTAGTTCAGTCTATTTGGGTGATGATTGATATTATAATATTGCTAGTATTAGTAAAGTCAGAATTAAGATGTATGATGACACTGTCAGAACATTTTGTGATGTAAGACATATTTCAGATTTAAAGAAGAATTAAATTTTTTGTGGGCACTTTACACAAAAATGGTTTATTCCTAATGAAGATGAAGACAGAGAAATCAATATAATTGTTAAAAGTGCATTGATTGTGATGAAAGAAAAGATCACTGCAGGTAATATCTATAAACTGTTGGAGAGTGCAGTTGTAGGTGAAGTTCACTCTGTTGAATTATATGATGAAATTGCAAAAGATATGTTGACCAAGCTAGGTACTATCAACAAGTTCTTGCATTGGTTAGACTTATTGAATGTTTGCAATTGTTAGACGANTAGTATAGGGAAAAAATTACGTCTGCGCAGGAAAACTGTTAGCGGTAGTTCCGATTTCAGCAGCAAGATTCGTTCAGAGGTTAGCGACCAGGATCTGTGAGTCGCATGCGGCAAGGAGTTTCCGCGGGAGTTCGGCGAAGGCAGGTGAGGATTTGCGACTCAGAGGAGGTTTGCGCAAGCAGGGTTGTACGGCTTCGTGCGACATAAGCAAGTTTGGTATTTCGCGAAATGCAGGAGTTCGTATCAGGCTTCGAGAAGGAGGATCGCGATAGAGCTTCGGTGCTTCAACAGCTGGTCAAAGAAGAGAGTTCGCAAGCCTTCGCGCGCGACAGCGCACAACAGAGGAATTGACGTTCGACTTGGAGGAGTCCGGCGAGGAATTTCGCGAGGAGCTCGACACAAGAATCAATTCGCGAAGGAAGTTCTATGAACAAGCGAGGGAAGGTTTCACGAACAGGGCACGAGGATTCTGCGGAAGAAGTTTTGCAAATAGGTGCGAAGCAATTCACGAGCAGAAGATCGAGCGGCAGTTCGGTTGCGCGAAATAGTTCGTGAATCATCACACCAGTTCTCGAATCATCGCCACTGCTTACGGGAAGGAGTTCTCACGTCCAGGGGAGTTCGGCAAATTGGGCGCAACATCCCAACAAGGCGTTTGACGCAGACAGGCTTCTTAGGGCGACAACCGGGGAGTGTGCTACTCTTGCAGTCTGATTAACACGACCGAGGGTTTGCGACACGTAAAGAGGCAATTGAGTGGTTTGCCAGTTTCACAGAGGAGAGGAGTTCACATGTAGTTACCTTGAATAGCAACATCGTTTTTGCGAACAGGGGAGTTCGACCAGCAGAGTTTGCTAGTTTGTCCCAAGAAGATTTGCAACAGGTGGAGTTCGGCAAGGTGCAGGCAAAGGGTTTTGCTCGTAGGACGGCAATTTAGCCAAAGTGTTAACGTGAACAGAAAAAGTGCTTCGTGTGAAAAAAATTGATTCACGAATCACAGCAAAATTGTAGAAAAATTGCTGTAATTGATAGAGAAAATCCCAAGTTTCTTTGAATTTATTTGTGGTGTGTTTTTTGTTTTAACACAAAGCAGGAAAAGTTCTCTCCATAATTAATTTCAAATAGCAATCTCTAGTGCAAATTTTGAGATAGTGAAGTTTGATGGAATCAGAAACTTCAGATTGTGACAAACAAAGGTGAAAGATTTTCTGGCACAATAAAAAATTTTGAAGGCTTTGCGAGCTACGTAACCTGATAATACGGAAGATGAAGATTATGAAGAATTGCAACTACGAGCGGCAGGTGCCATACATTTATGTCTGGCATATGAGATTATGTATCATGTTATAAATATGAAATTCTCAAAATAAGTATGGAAGAAATTGGAATACCAGTTTATGTCAAAATCTCTGAAGAATAAATTGTATTTGAAGCAAAGACTGTATGAGCTGAAGATGCAAGGCAAACACTAAGCTGGCGCAACATTTGAATGTCTTCAATCAAATAATCGCATATTTGACACGGCTTGATGTGGGTATTGAGGATGAAGACCGAGCAATGATTCGTTGTGTTCATTGTCTTCTTCTTATGAGCACCTGCTGACTACTCTGACATATGAGAAAGAAACTATCAAAGTTGATGAGATTACTGCAGCATTGTTGGCTCACAACCAAGGGAAGCAAAATGCATGAGAAAGCTCTCTTGGCGAAAGTTTATATGTTAAGGGTGAGAAGAATCATGGAAGGAAGGAGGAGAAGAAGAGTTTTGGAATGCAAAATTCTAGGTGAGGCAGAAAGACGATTCATTGCTACAAGTGCAAAGAACTGGGATATATGAAGAGAGATTGTTCAAAGCTCAAGCAATAGTTTGATGAGAAACATGATGTATCTTCCAAGTCTGTGAATATGGTGTAGAGTGACAATTCAGATTGCAATGATGGTTATGTACTTTCAGTTACAACAACTCAGTTGAAGTATGAATGAATTATTGATTCAAGATGCTCTTATCACATAACACCTAACAGGAAATGGTTTACTTCATACATGTTATCTGATTCTAGTTCAGTCTATTTGGGTGATGGTAGATATTATAATATTGCTAGTATTAGTAAAGTCAGAATTAAGATGTATGATGACACTGTCAGAACATTATGTGATGTAAGACATATTTCAGATTTAAAGAAGAATTAATTTTTTTGTGGGCACTTTACATAAAAATGGTTTATTCCTAAGGAAGATGAAGATAGAGAAAGAATTAGAATTGTTAAAGGTGCATTGATTGTGATGAAAGAAAAGATCACTGTAAGTAATATCTATAAACTGTTGGAGAGTAAAGTTGTAGGTGAAATTCACTCTGTTGAATTATATGATGAAATTGTAAAAGATATGTTGACCAAGCTAGGTACTATCAACAAGTTTTTGCATTGCTTAGACTTATTGAATGTTTGCAATTGTTAGACGGCATGGTTGTCCAACCCACTTCGGTGTAAGAAATTTCATGATGTATTTCTCCTAAGGGACTGAATATTCGCCAAGGTGGAGATTTGTTAGGTATATGTAATTCTCCTAAGGGGTTGGATATTAACCAAGGTAGAGATTTGTTAGATATATGTATTTCTCCTATAGGGGCTGGATATTCGCTAAGGTGGAGATTTGTTTGGTATGGCTCATATACTAGAATTTGGAGTCTCTTGGAATTGAAATGGTGTGTCTCCTGGAATGAAGATGAGTGTCTCTTAGAATTTAGTGGGTTGGGATGAGCGATGACGTGTTATTAATTTTATCTGTGGGTTTTATCTATAAATAAGATGTGTAACCCAATCGGTATGTTTTGGACTCATCAGAAATTGTGAAATTCGCCGCTCTGCTCCCGAGGACATATGCACATTGCCAAACCTCGTTAAATCTCTGTGTGCTCTTCTGGATTTGTGTCGATTATTATTTTTCTTCGCCCTAATTTCTCAGCAATAACTTATCCTAATCTTGATATCCACATGGTGATCTTAAATAAACCAAATTGATGGATCTCTTTTAAGATCAAGATTTCTGAAACTTCCCTTGTCATTTAATTATGTAAGTAAATGAATTTAATTTCTTAATGTTCCATCAACAGCTAACAGCAAAATTAATATCCAGGTCAATTTTTCTAGAAACAATTACCTATATTACCACTCAATTCCTATGTATTTACATACCCAACACCTAAAGTTCATATTTTACAAACGTGCCACCTTATTTATACATGAAAATTTGCATTTCAATTGATAAAAAGTTAAAATGGTGGTATTTCCCTTGTGTTATGAAAAATTTGACTGTCATAAATGTACAAAGTAAAATTTATATGCTAGTTATGTAAATACATAAGTATTGGGCTTTTTATAACCGTTAAAATTGTCTTACATATGCCATGATTAAAACGTTAGAATTTCAAAAACAACCACAAGAACAAGTAATGATTTTATTATGAATTTTAATAATCAGATAACAATATTTAAAAAATAGCTAATACAACTCTCACCTCAACAGTAAAATTACAATGAAACACGATCAAATGTGCACTTAAATCCAAATCGGTATTGGAATTTAGCGAAAAAATAAAAAGTTATCAACAATTGACAAAGTAATAATGTTCATCCTTCCTTCCTCCGTGGCTCCCATGCAAAAGCCAAGACACGTTAAAATACAGCCCTTAATTTTGAAGCCCATCTTTCATGTGATCCCTTGAACAAAAACCTGCAGTAATATCCTCAATTAAAGCAAAGTCCACTGTCACTCTTCCCTTAAAATTAGAGCAACCCCTCCCTCTATTCCTCTCATCTTTTACTGCTACCATGTCGTAAAAGCTTTCATCTTGGAAACAAATAGAAAAGTAGAGAGCAGCTGAGTCTGTGTAGAGAAGAAAACGGTCCCATACAACGAATACTTCTCTCTCCTCTCCACATCTATTGAAGGAAACTGGGGCAGGTGAAGAAGCAAGGGGATCATCATGCAACCAGCAACTAGAAGAAGGGCTATAATTAGGAATGGGGTGATGGCCGGCTCTGTTTGGGAGACGAGGATGAAGATGGATGAGGTGCAGGGAGGAATTAAGGTCTTCAATGCTGCCGGCGAAAGCCGTGATGATGAGGAGGGGCTGCGGGTTTACCGGAGGCTACGAAGAAATCAGAGCGGTGGTTTGGATTTGGAGAAGAAGAAGAGGAAGAACTGGAAGCAACCTGAAGCGCAGAGGAGTCCAATTCAGCTCAGGAAGGCAGAGTCAATTGAAATTGGTTCCAAGAGGGGAGTGGGAGATAAGGGGGTGTTACTTATCTGTGATGGGCAGGGGAATGAGAAGGAAATGGAGGAAGGGGAAGAAAATGAGAAGATTGAGATGGAAGTGGAGGAACGGAGAAGGAGCTTTGATGATAAGGAGATGGATCTGCCCGTGGAGAAAGAGATGAAGGAAGAGGAAATGAAGAAGATTGAAGAAGTTCATGAGATACAAGTATCTGCACCACCTATGGTGGTTGATGCCAAAAAAGCTTCTTTTGTGGAAGATTTCAGAGGCAAGGATCCAGATCCAGTGGAACATAGCCAAGGTGAGATCTTTATATGCTATTTTTCTTCTTATCAATCCAAATCTTAAAGCCCCGTGTTCATTTTTCCTGTGTCGGTGATGAAGAAGCTGCAGAAGAAGAAGAGGCAGAAGAAGAAATTTTGTTCGAGACCATTTCTGGGAATTCAAACAGGATGCAGCACATTGGTCTGTATCTGCTTCAATTAGATAGATTTTACAATTTATAATTAACTCGCTAACAAGGAAGTTCAAAATTGCTGATTCTGTACAGTTGATTTAGTAATGTGGAAAGATATATCAAAAACCGCTTTTACTTTTGGATTTGGAACATTTATCTTAGTCTCATCTTCCTACGCCAAAGATCTCAACTTCAGGTTGATACCATCCTCAGTCCGAGAAAACAAATCCCCATAAATAACTATGATTTCACTGCTTATCCTTCACAAACTTCTACCAATTCTTATTACTGCAGCTTGATTTCTGTGATTTCATACTTGGGGCTTCTGTATCTCGCAGCAATCTTCTTCTTAAGATCCATTTTTCGGAGGTAAAGCATTATATTCCTTTAATATTCAAAAAAAAAAAAACACCCAAATGCGAAACCTGCATGCTCTTCATTACAGGGGAGAAGAGGAGGTGGAGTTTTTAGATGGCGAAGGAAGCTGCTTGGTGGGAGAAGAAGAAGCCGTCTGGATCCTAAGAAGAATTCTTCCTTATATAAACGAGATTCTCTTAAGAACCAGAGCGTTGTTTTCAGGTGACCCTGCAACAACAATGAAGGTTAGCAATACTCGGCTCTCTGCTCTGCTATAAAACACAACTGTTCTGCACATTTCTAAAGAGATTGGGAAACTGTGGTGGTGGCAGATGGCAGTATTTTTGTTCGTTATGGGCAGGTGTGGAAGCTCCATTACCCTGTGGACTCTCGCCAAACTGGGTAAATTTTGGATTTTACAGCTTAATTTTTCTTTTCTTATCAAACTTCAATAAGTTGTAAATTTCATTTTGTACTTTCGTAACTCAATAAAAAAATTATTACATCAGTATTCGCTACGTTTGAATTATAATAGTTAGGAATATGCCGCTATTTTACATGAATATTCTATCTGAATTATTTGTAAAAAATGAAATATTATTTCAGTATTATATGTTCTTATTCGATTATTTTGCGGTGTTATTAAAATATTCTCATGCGTTGCTTGATTTGGGGTGGTGTTATTCGCCATATTCTCTGTGTTATTTCAACTTTCACTATGTTATTGGAATAACACAGTCACAAATCAGCAACACGAAAGAATATTTCAATAACACTTCAGCCTCAAATCAAGTTCCAATAACACCGCAAAATAATCAAATAACATCATATAATACCCAAATAACACTTCATTTTTTATAAATAGCACAGATGAAATATTCATGTAACACAGCTGGATATTCANTCTTAGTCTCATCTTCCTACGCCAAAGATCTCAACTTCAGGTTGATACCATCCTCAGTCCGAGAAAACAAATCCCCATAAATAACTATGATTTCACTGCTTATCCTTCACAAACTNCCGCTTTTACTTTTGGATTTGGAACATTTATCTTAGTCTCATCTTCCTACGCCAAAGATCTCAACTTCAGGTATATACCATCCTCAGTCCGAGAAAACAAATTCCCATAAAAACTATGATTTCACTGCTTATCCTTCACAAACATCTACAAATTCTTATTACTGCAGCTTGATTTCTGTGATTTCATACTTGGGGCTTCTGTATCTCGCAGCAATCTTCTTCTTAAGATCCATTTTTCGGAGGTAAAGCATTATATTCCTTTAATATTCAAAAAAAAAAAAACACCCAAATGCGAAACCTGCATGCTCTTCATTACAGGGGAGAAGAGGAGGTGGAGTTTTTAGATGGCGATGGAAGCTGCTTGGTGGGAGAAGAAGAAGCCGTCTGGATCCTAAGAAGAATTCTTCCTTATATAAACGAGATTCTCTTAAGAACCAGAGCGTTGTTTTCAGGTGACCCTGCAACAACAATGAAGGTTAGCAATACTCGGCTCTCTGCTCTGCTATAAAACACAACTGTTCTGCACATTTCTAAAGAGATTGGGAAACTGTGGTGGTGGCAGATGGCAGTATTTTTGTTCGTTATGGGCAGGTGTGGAAGCTCCATTACCCTGTGGACTCTCGCCAAACTGGGTAAATTTTGGATTTTACAGCTTAATTTTTCTTTTCTTATCAAACTTCAATAAATTGTAAATTTCATTTTGTACTTCCGTAACTCCTTAATAAAAAATTATTAAATCAGTATTCCGAACGTATTATTTGTAAAAAATAAAATGTTAGTCGAGTATTATATGATGTTATTCGATTATTTTGCGTTATTATTAGAATATTCTCATGTGTTGCTTGATTTGAGGTTGTGTTATTCGACATATTTTTCGTGTTATTTCAATTTTCAATATGTTATTGGAATAACACAGTCACAAATCAAGCAACACGAAAGAATATTTCAATAACACTTCAGCCCCAAATTAAATTCCAATAACACCGTAAAATAATAAAATAACACCATATAATACTCAAATAACACTTCATTTTTTTACAAATAGCACAGATGAAATATTCATGTAACACAGCTGAATATTCGTAACTATTAGAATCCGAACGTTCGGAGTCCTAATGTATTATTTTTCCTCTAATTTGAGAGGATGAATTTAACATTATATTTCGGTTATTTTTTATGTTCCATCTAACTCGAGAACATTCAATTGATACCAAATCTAAATTAATGGGTCTTATTTAAGCTTATAAGATGGAATTTGTAAATTTCAGTATCTATTGTGTAGCCTTTGTTTTATAAATATAAATGTCTTTGTTCGTTAGCGGCACTCTGCTCGTCCTTAGTGAGACGGGAATATTTGGTGTAGTGGTGACGTGGTTTTTGTGATTGCTGCAGCATTTTTCGGAGTTTTTACCGTGCCCAAAGTTTTGTCGTCTTATTCATTGCAGCTCGGACGTTACGGTGAGTGGCATTTTCTTATTTACTCTGTTTTTCTTTTTTTATACTACCTAATGTTTATGTATTTAAATTTTTAGGATTCATTTAGGGCAGTTTATTTGGTGCAGTGGCATTTTGAAAACACACCTGACCTATTTAGGTAAACTGCGTTTTAGCAGCTTATGCGTTTTCAAAATGCTGAAAACAACGTTTTCACACTGCAATTATCTAGGTGCGGTGGAAACTTTCTGGCATTGGTCTAACTTTTCTAAAAAAATAAAAATTTATAGTAGTCATTGCACCTAGCTTATCAGCAGATTATTTTTAATCAGCTTATCAACAGATTATTCAATAAGTTGCAGCTGCCTCAAAGAGACATTTAATATCTAAATATTTTGCAGGAAGAGATTTATATTTATTTAGATAATATTTACATTATATTAAAATAGCATTGAAAATTTACATCAATATTAACATTACTATTAGCATTATCTTCATCTTGTATTTAAATTTCTTAAGTTTTTCAGGAAAATTTTGGCTAGAAAGATTTCGAGATGGTTGGGAGACATGCACACACAAAAAGTTGATAGTCGGCGCTATTTTCACCCTCATATGGAATTTATCTTCCACAATTGCTCGAATATGGGCCGGTAATTAATTCATTTTTTCACTTCGGATTATTAGTAAAAACATTAATCATTAACAAAAAATGATTTTTTTTACTATTTTAATTGTCTTGGACATTTTTTGATGTAGCATTCATGTTAGTCGTAGCCATACGACTATATCATCAACAAGCAGCATGGGACGAAGAAGATATTCCAATTGAGCAAAATTCTCATCTTCAGCACAACAACAACAACAACAACAACAACAACAACAACAACAACAACAACAACAACAACAACAACGACAAAATATTAGACGAGACCTGAGCTTAATAAACTCGAAGAAAAATACGTGACTCGGCAACCAGAGAAGTTTAGGTACATAGTTTGCGAGCCCTCCACGAAAGATGAGAGAGGAACATGGAGTGAACTAAGAGGGTAAAAATGTAGCGGCACATTAGATTCTCCCAGCTTTTTATGCCTTCCATTTATTTATAATTAGCTGTTCATGTGAGGCCTCCTTTGTCTGTGGTGCGACAACCAGCAATAATGATAAATGGATAACATGTGTGACACAATTATCAGCCTCACCATCTGCCTTGGATTCTTCATCAGCTAGTGAATTTTATATATTTATATGGTAGTGATTCGGATAATTAATGTCTTTTAACCACTTTAGTGGTACCAATTTCACATGGTGAAGCGATTGCTGTAAAGTAGGTTGTCAATTTGAGTTAATGAATCGGATCTGAATTTGGTTCGATCCGAATCCGACTCGCCTTCAACTCGGTTGACTCATTTCTGACCCACATAATTTATTTAACGTAAGCCTTAACGACCATGTGAGCTGAGTTCGAGTTTAGGCCAAGTTTTGATCTTTGGATGAAGTTCGCAGTAGCTTAATTTTGATTTGTAGGCTGACCCAAACTTAACTCAAAATTTAAATGGGTTAGATATCTGACCAAAATGAGGTTTCTTTAGTTGAGTTTGAGTCAGGTTGCCGAGCCGTGGATTTTAGAAACTTAACTTATATGTGATCAATGACTTGAATTGTTTATTTACGTTGATGAGATATTTATTTGCTGTTTCACAGATTTTTCATTAAGAAGGATTATTTATTTTATGCACTAAAAGAATTATCTTTTTTATTTTACATTTTGAAAGTATGCATATTATTTAGAGTTAAAATACGATATATTGTTAAGAAAATAGTTAAAGATATAAGTTGATTTTTTTATATAATAAAATGGGACTTCTTAAATTAAAGTGGGTAATCTTTAATAATGTAAATTTTAATTAAAATTATAAAATTTATTAAAATTTTTAAGTATATGAAAAAAATTAAAATTATCTAAATTAAAAATAAAAACTAAGTGCTGAAATGGTCAGAATAATAAAAACCGTAGAAAGTAAAACCTCGATAATTGAGAGAAAAATCAAAACCTAAATCAAGATTAAAAATCTTAGACAATTACCAATTTTTCTCAAAATGATAAAAATATTGAATCTGAATCTGTCTTGTAAATCACATCCAATGATAGTGTAAAACTGGAGAGAACAAGAGAGAGAGAGAGAGTACAATAAAGAATTGGCTCTTTTAGAACTTACTAATTTATTCCTTAATGTAGAAATGACATCTCTATTTATATACAAGGGGGTATGAAGGGTACAACTACTTGCTTGCCCCTACTTTTATTTGGGCATTACAAGGTATTTTATTTTTAAAAATAAACGAGCCTATGACTCGGCTACCCTACCATTTGGTCGGTTGAGATCGGTAGTCATTGGGTCGGCAGGGGTCGTTCGGTCGACTATGCTGAGATGGAACAGTCGGTCAGCTCTCGTTGTCTTTCAGTCGTTTGGACATTGCATGTCTAGCTTGGTCAGCTCGTCGACTGCTATGGTCCGACTACCGACTATCGACTCCAAGATGAGAAGCTCTTTTCATTAGAATGAGATAAGACTGTCAGACAGAGGGTGTATCATTGTCATCTGACAGGTAGTCTAAACCTTGACAAGATTTCCTTTTGAGTTGTTTGTGGAGTGTGTTATGATGAGAACCCCAGGACTTAGAGAGTCTTGAGGGTTCTTGTGAGGTGGTTAGCGATGTTGGTATGAGAGTTGGGTCGATTCCTTATCTTGATTTAATGTTCTTGATCTTTGACTCGTGCAGTCTTCATTCAGTCGGCTTTGAATTCTGCTCCAAGAGAGCTGTAGTTAGTCAGTCAAGCTTTTCAGTCGTCCGTTGATGTGTCCTTTCATTTTCCTTCTATGGGCCATCCATGACAACATTTTTATCTTTAGTTTATTGAATTTCCTCGGGATTCATGCTGATTCATTATTGACATAGATATTTAGTTACTCAATTCACTTATTTCTTGAAAGTCGCACTATGATAAGAATAAAATACTTCAATGTAAAAAAATAGATTTTTTTTCTTGTAATCAATAATTTAATAATTGAACTCCTTTATTTTTGTGTTCCGGATATTTTATCAATAGTTCATGGTTAGTGCTTTTATTGTCGCATTGCTTGAGAGCGTGTTTCTTTGTCGGTTGACTTTAAGAGTGCTTCCATGGCGAGTAGCAAGAAATTCACGGACAATGTCCTTATCAAGGAAACGCTGGTTAAGACCTTTGGGGCTTCAGTGTCAGGATTTCATTTTGATAAGGAACTCTAGAAGAAGCGATCAGAGGGAGGTAGCCACTATGAGGGCAAGATGTCCAGAGGAAGAAAGAAACTGAGCTAAGGGAGCCAACTCGAGGGTGCAAAGTAGCCCATGACAACGAAGAGGCTGAAAGAAGGGACAAGGGAGCCAATCCAAAGGTTTGAGGTGAGTTAAGCAACTCACCAACAAGAAGAAGCATGTGGAAGATTTTATGGATGAGGTTGCATCATTCGACTTGCTATAAAATCTATGGAAAAAAGAGGGAGGAAAAATGAGTGACTCTTCTGTTAGTGCTCTGACACCTACATTGCCGTGACCCATGATCAGCAAGCTAACAATCTACCCAAGAGATGACTAGAGCTTCATTGCCTAAAGATCAAAGGATTGTGGTTCCAGATCCAGACCTCGGTACAAAAACGACATGCACCTTGCAAGATCAATGACTATGGTTATGGAACCAAACTTTGGGGGAGAGATTGCAGATACCCCGTCGATGCCTGGTAAAATTTGTCCTTTATTCCGATAATTTTGAGTTAGATGGAGCCTTGGGTTGTGGAGACGATATGATGTGTTTAGAGGTTGCCTTTATGTACCACTTCTTTTTGTTGATGCAACTGATATGATCTTAGGTGATGAATCATCGCTCCAAGCTGTCGACCAAATTTTTTATTCTAATACAGCTGAGGGAACGTCAACCCACGCATAGAGCAGGGGGGGTGCAGTCAACACCTTGACCATTCCTAAAGAAGGTCCCGAAAGGTTAATTAGTAGCCCACAACTGGATGTGGAGGTGAAGGAGCTANAAGAAGCATGTGGAAGATTTTATGGATGAGGTTGCATCATTCGACTTGCTATAAAATCTATGGAAAAAAGAGCGAGGAAAAATGAGTGACTCTTCTGTTAGTGCTCTGACACCTACATTGTCGTAACCCATGATCAGCAGGCTAACAATCTACCCAAGAGATGACTAGAGCTTCATTGCCTAAAGATCAAAGGATTGTGGTTCCAGATCCAGACCTCGGTACAAAAACGACATGCACCTTGCAAGATCAATGACTATGGTTATGGAACCAAACTTTGGGGGAGAGATTGCAAATACCCCGTCGATGCCTAGTAAAATTTGTCCTTTATTCCGATAATTTTGAGTTAGATGGAGCCTTGGGTTGTGGAAACGATATGATGCGTTTAGAGGTTGCCTTTATGTACCACTTCTTTTTGTTGATGCAACTGATATGATCTTAGGTGATGAATCATCACTCCAAGCTGTCCACCAAGTTTTTTATTCTAATGCAGCTGAGGGAATGTCAACCCACACATAGAGCAGGGGGGGGTGCAGTCAACACGTTGACCATTCCTAAAGAAGGTCCCGAAAGGTTAATTAGTAGCCCGCAACTAGATGAGGAGGTGAAGGAGATGCAAGAGGAGTTGGTGGCCCTGAGGCAGGAACACTCGATGGAGCTGGAGGCTCTTTGGGTGGAGCTGGTTGATGTTTGGTCGACATGCTCAGTTTTTTAAGTCCAAGCTCAAGCTAATAGTGTAGTTATGTTTAGTTTGGGTGGAGTGTGTTCTATTAAATTTTGCTAAGGTGGGGGCTTGTTTTGGTCAAAACGGTTGAGGACAACCTTGTAAAATAATTTTTATACGAATAAAGAATTATTTTTATTAATTTTTACAAAAAAATTATCTCTACATATAATTTTCCCTCGTATTTTTTGTTGATGTGATTTGGGCTTTTTAAATCATATTGTAGCTCTTGTGAGACATTTGAAATTCCTCTGGGGCCCTAGATATAAGGGTTAAATGTTGAATTCTTCTACACATTCGATCTCATTTCTTTCTTTTGGCCGATTCCCTTTCTTTTGCTCCTCTTACTTTCATTTGAATGCACAAAAAATAATTGACCAACTGCTTTAGGATGCTCTCTGCACCCAAACAACCGTCCACTCTAACTTTGGTCGGCGCTGCTCCGCTTGTTGTGGCCCGTGTCTTTGATGACAAAATCTATCTGCACTCTGTTAGCCCAGATGATCATCAACTAATGAGTTCAGTAACAATCTAAACCTCTATCAAGACCAATTCTAGTGGGGTCTCTGGCTATCTCATTATAAAGAGCTTCAGGCCATAATGAACCGTTATGGTGTGATCCTTACCAAAATCAAGTTGACTTTGATTGTGGCCTACTATCAGTGAAGGGAGATTCCTCGGTTGGAGGAACTCTACTCCTACATGTTCTCTTTTCGAGTAGAGCCAATGCTTATGTGGACTTCAGGTCAACCCAAAAATTCCAATTAGTTGGCCTCAATAAACAAACTGAATATTGTACGTGTGAATTTGTTCTCAAGTTGACAGAAGATTGGGGGATTCATAGCAGTTTGACTAGAGAGGTCTATAAGAAGAGAAAATCCATGCCTTTTTTAATTTGAGGCCTAGCTTTGGCTATCGAAGAGAGGTAGTTGTTTGTGGTTTAGTGCACGGTTGGGATGGTTGTGAATGAAGTTGTGAACTTGGATATGTTTGGATCCATAAATAAGTAGATAATTTCAGTANGTGGCCCGTGTCTTTGATGACAAAATCTATCTGCACTCTGTTAGCCCAGATGATCATCAACTAATGAGTTCATTAACAATCTAGACCTCTATCAAGACCAATTCTAGTGGGGTCTCTGGTTATCTCATTATAAAGAGCTTCAGGCCATAATGAACCGTTATGGTGTGATCCCTACCAAAATCAAGTTGACTTTGATTGTGGCCTACTATCAGTGAAGGGAGATTCCTTGGTTGGAGGAAGTCTACTCCTACATGTTCTCTTTTCGAGTAGAGCCAAATGCTTATGTGGACTTCAGGTCAACCCAAAAATTCCAATTAGTTGGCCTTAATAAACAAACTGAATATTGTACGTGCNATTAGTTGGCCTCAATAAACAAACTGAATATTGTACGTGTGAATTTGTTCTCAAGTTGACAGAAGATTGGGGGATTCATAGCAGTTTGACTAGAGAGGTCTATAAGAAGAGAAAATCCATGCCTTTTTTAATTTGAGGCCTAGCTTTGGCTATCGAAGAGAGGTAGTTGTTTGTGGTTTAGTGCACGGTTGGGATGGTTGTGAATGAAGTTGTGAACCTGGATATGTTTGGATCCATAAATAAGTAGATAATTTCAGTGGAATTTAACTTTTTGGGGAGAAGAAGTGGATGAAAAAACTCTCACAACCTATGCAGAAGAACTTGCTTAGGAGGTGGCCTGACTGAGGATTTCCAAAGAGGCAGAGGGGAGGAGGATGTGACTGCCGACCCTAATGTTAGGATCCCAGTTTCTAACTATGTTCACTTAGTCTATGAAACTACTATAGTAATTCATAGGGTTTCCACTGAGGAGCTAATTCTGATTGAGCAAAGACCTACCTTGATGAGTTTTGGTTCTTCAACAATTCATGAGAAAGAAGGTGATCGGACTCTGAGCGACCTTAAGACTGATGTTGAAGTGTCTTCAAATGAACAACTAGATCAAAAGCAGGAAACTTTGTGGCAGGCTGCCACCACCAGCTTCATTAACCATGCCACATGAGGGGAAGCTAGTCGGCCCTCCTTTAGGTTTTCTGCCAAAGCGGAGCCAGAGTCTTAGACATTTGTAATTGCTGAGGAGGCATTTGAAGAGGAAAATATTTGGGTGAATCCTAAATTACTGGCTAATCCTACTGCTTCCCATGATGCCCATCGCCAAAAATGCAAGATCCCAATAGATGAGTCAGACACTAAACTCCCTTCGCCTCAATGGAAGAGACAGAGAGATGCTACAAGAAGATGGAGGGCTATGCAAAAAGAGTGACCAATGGTATTTGTCACCATTGACAAGCACTTCGCTTTAATATACATGCAGAGTGATTGATACCATTGAATCCCATGCAANAATATTTGGGTGAATCCTAAATTACTGGCTAATCCTACTGCTTCCCATGATGCCCATCGCCAAAAATGCAAGGTCCCAATAGATGAGTCAGACACTAAACTCCCTTCGCCTCAATGGAAAGACAGAGAGATGCTACAAGAAGATGGAGGGCTATGCAAAAAGAGTGACCAATGGTATTTGTCACCATTGACAGGCACTTCACTTTAATATACATGCAGAGTGATTGATACCATTGAATCCCATGCACCAATAAGTACGCTCCAACTATTGTAGATGTTCTTTGGCCAGAAAGTTTTGAAAAGAAATTGGAAGATTGCGACCCTTAGGACCTCTGCAAACAACTAAACACTATCAATCGCTAGGCCACGCCACGACACACCATTTGACTTCCCACTACTTCATTGCCAAAATTGAAGAATGCAAGATGGAGAAGAAAATCAATAATTTCAAGGCTTGAGCTGAGGGGTCTGAGGAGTGGTTGGCCGCAACAGAGACTCAAGTGGATGAAGTTGGGGAGGAGTTCAAAAATTTGTCTAAGTGGCTCTCTGTAATTTAAGACGAGAACACATCTTTATCTAAAAAGGTGGCATGATGAAGGTTGCAGAGGAGTTCGCTAACGATCAGACCAAGCTCCTCCTACTAGGCACAAAGTCGGTGATCGACCACTTCATGCGGGTTGGAATGGTCTACAAAAGTACTCCTACTTGGAAAAATTCAGCAAGCTTTTCCTCGCCCCTTTAACACCTACATCAGTGGTGAGTACTAGGATGAATTGGGGGCGGACGACGACTCGTCTAATACTTGATTTGGTTGCTTTTATCCCTACACTTATGAGAATTAGTTGTTTGCAATAGGGAAAAAAAATTTAATGAAAAACACTTGGAATATTTTTATAGGTTTTGTAATGAAAGGGATTTTTTTTTTAATTGACTGATTGATTGTAATGAAATACGACTTTTGAATGGTTTTTTTTATCATTGTGTCACTTTTACCTTTTATACAGTTTATCATTTACTTCATGTGGTGTGTGTGAACCAATAGATTGCTCATCCCTTATGAGAGATGTTTTGATAAGTTTTGAGGTATTTCCAACTTGCTCAACTCTGAGTCTACCCTTATTTTGTTTACTATGTTGGATCACCACCTCAAACAGTCCAGCCGTTGAAGCTTGCTTCTAAGTGATTTACTTAGTACCTTTTACAGTGCTTGTCACTACTATGTAGGAAACCATCTCTAAAGCTTCACCTGGCTCGAGTTTAGAGTTGTAGGTTTTTGTATGCTTGAGTGTTAAGAGTCAGGTTTTATTTTGAACACCAATCAAGTCTTTTACATTGTTGTCGGTCATTTTATGTGTCTCATACCAACTAAACGTCTTGCATCACTGTCAGTTTTTAATAATGATGCCCAACTCGAGTCTTACACTCATCTAGTCTCTGGTGCATGGTTTGATCTCCACCTTAGATGGAGGACCCATGTGCTATGCTTATTAGGTGGATTTTATCACTTCTGGCGTAACAGTTAAGGCTTGATTCTAGGCTTATTTAATCTGTACCATTCATGGAAATTGCCGCTATTGGGCAGAGAACTACCTCCAGAACTACTTCCAACCAAGTTTGTAGACAAGTTTATGATGTGTGAGTATTGCAAGTTATTTTGTCTTAGACACTGCCGATCAGACGTCTTGGCGTCACTGTCGACTTTACTGCTTAGGTTCAAGTTTTCAAAGTGTTGGTTAGGCATTGAGGTGCATGAAGTCCTTAAGTTACCCAAGTGTTGTTCAAACCTAGGGTTACACATTCAATTAGCCAACTCACTTTTTTTAATTTTTCTTAAGACAAAAAATTGCTAGTTTGTTTTAATGATACGCCTTTTTTATATCTTTCATATGATGACACAAGAAATTGCTAAGGAAAAAATTACTTGAGATCATCTTTGCTCCAATTCCTTCATACTTAAAAAATGCAATCAATATAATTGCCAAAATAACAAAAGAAGATTCCATGTCATAATGTGCAAATATATAGAAATAAATATTTTTTCAATTATTCCTCCTACTAAAAGCTCTTAAATAGGAAAAGCCACCTCACACCAAAAAGTTCAAAACCCATGTCTTTGATTGCTTAAATGCAGGAATTACAATGTGCATGTAAAAGCAGTATGATAGGACTGTCAGAAAACTAAGTTGTTGATATTGGGGTTGAATATGCAAAACATCATATAACTACTATCTATCTGCTTTAATCATTCAATCAATTTTTTAGTCCAATGTGTTTTCAGCATTTATATAAATGATAAAGCAAATACTTGAGGTTTTCTAGGCCAGCATTTCTTAAGTTGAAATCTTTTTGCTGTCATGATAATTCTAATGTCAGTTTCCACATGTCGAAGTGCAGTATGAAATCATTTTTTATAAATTAAATAAGAGAGTCCAAAACCAACAAATGAAATGCAAGTAAAAAGTAAGAGAAGATAAAATTGCATTTTATAATCTTATATATTTTTATTAAAAAATTTACAATCGAATGTCGTAAACTAAAGAACGATTCTAATTGCAGCTACAGAATAGCAATAAATGTGGAAAGTCGAAATCTTAGAATTCTTAAGAATCTCCACTCTAACAATGCAGAATGTCATACCCCCTCTTGCATCTTCTGGATAGAGGATTATTTCCTATTCTTGTTGATTCAAATTTTCTAGTAAAACTATGAAAAAGAAAAATGAAGAATCAACTCATTAATCTACTTTATACATGTTTGCGTTAATCTTGGACAACCATATGCCAGGAAATAAGTCCTACAACAATGAACATAAATTTAAAATTAGAGATCAAAATTAATCCAAATACAATCGAAATTGCCACCACCACAATCAAGAATGAGAATTATCTGCTCAAAATATGAAATTTTCTCTTACATCGAGTTGCCTCTGGATGACCTTGGGTCTCTTTTTAGGTCTTCGACTGGGCTTCGTCCCCTTGAACACCAAAAAGTTNATTTCCTCTTACATCGAGTTGCCTCTGGATGGCCTTGGGTCTCTTTTTAGGTCTTCGACTGGGCTTCGTCCCTTTGAACACCAAAAAGTCCTCCTCGATCTCCGCTCGAGATAACAAAATAGAAAACTTCTTCCGCCGGCCATTTTCGCCGACCGCGGATCTTCGCATAACGGATTTACCCAATGGCAGATTAGAAAGTGATGAGCAATGGTACTTGTTCCTTCCGTTCTCCAATGGAGCTTGACACGCAGCACTTCGTTTCCTCAGATTCCACGGACAAGCCACCGGTGCAGCAACAACCTCTTCTGCAGCGGTAGAAGGAGCATTGTCCTGCTCCGCCTCCTTTTCCTTCTCCCCACCAGCGTGAGACGACATGGGAAGAGCGCTAAAAGGAGAATAAGAAGCTTTCCTCTCTCCTCAGGGCCCTATTTGGGTATCCGGATGAGTCGATCGATCACCTGAACCACCGCCCCTCCAGATTGGGTACGTAGAAACCGTTGACTGCTCCAGTTCATCGTCGGAAAAAAAAAAAGTCGTGAAAACGTGACGGTCTTGCAAGGGAGCATTTGGGTCTTATGNTCCCCACCAGCGTGAGACGACATGGGAAGAGCGCTAAAAGGAGAATAAGAAGCTTTCCTCTCTCCTCAGGGCTCTATTTGGGTATCCGGATGAGTCGATCGATCACCTGAACCACCGCCCCTCCAGATTGGGTTCACACAACGTAGAAACCGTTGACTGCTCCAGTTCATCGTCGGAAAAAAAAAAGTCGTGAAAACGTGACGGTCTTGCAAGGGAGCGTTTGGGTCTTATGTCCCCGTCGCCGGCTAGCTCTAACCGCCGCCCGTCAGTCACTCCATGAGCTGCGGAAGACACCATTAGAAAACCGATTCGGCTCCAACCAGAAAATTATTCGTGGAAGCAATCAAAAAAGGTTTCTTAAGGGCTTGGTTGGACGAGCACGATAGGTTGGGAAAGAAGCTTAGCAGAGGAAGAAGAAGAACAGGGAAAGGGAAGAAGGGCCACGCGGAAATACTCAACGTTCATGGGGGGTTCGTCTCTTCAATCGTGGAAGGGGACAATTACATACAAACCACCCCAAATTTGTTATTTACAAATTAAAACCTGTCTTTCATCCATTTTCAAATTCTTTCTGATCTATTAAAATTTATTATAAAATCTAAACTCATAATTTTCATTTTATATCAAATTTTAAATAATTTGATCGTGTCACCTGTAAATATATCAATTGAACAGTTCACAAAAATGACTTAAATAATATATTTATAAATACCAATATTTTTGGTGGTGTGCATATAATTATCCAAAAAATTGGTGAAATATATAAAGTTACGGAGTCTCGCATGTTAGATAAGTATATGCATTATGCATAAGCTTCCACTCAAATAACATAATTTATGGTAGAACATAAAACACATTTTACATTTTTTTTTTTTTCAAATTCCCAAATCATGTAACTGGTAAATGCATGAGTTTGGTAGTTCAAAAAAATAATAGGAGGGTTAATTTTGTAAATAGCATGTAATTATCCGTAAAAATATCTGCTTCATTGATTAAAATTTCTAATTGTTAATAAATTCTACAATACACCAGTATGCTATATATAGAAAAATCATCGCTCTGATTGTAGAGGGATTTGGGCGTCGAAGCACACTATTAGGGCACTCTCACATGCGGAGTACAGGAGAAGGCTTGTAAGACTTATCTTCTGCATTAAATAATTTTACATTAAATGTACGTTAACTATTTCATCACACTGATAAAATCTAAAGAAATGATGGGAGTTAANTTTTTTTTTTCAAATTCCCAAATCATGTAACTGGTAAATGCATGAGTTTGGTAGTTCAAAAAATAATAAGAGGGTTAATTTTATAAATAGCATGTAATTATCCGTCAAAATATCTGCTTCATTGATTAAAATTTCTAATTGTAAATAAATTCTACAATACACCAGTAAGCTATATATAGCAAAATCATCGCTCTGATTGTAGAGGGATTTGGGAGTCGAAGCACACTATTAGGGCACTCTCACATGCGGAGTACAGGAGAAGGCTAGTAAGACTCATCTTCTGCATTAAATAATTTTACATTAAATGTACGTTAACTATTTCATCACACTGATAAAACCTAAAGAAATGACGGGAGTTAATTGCTGTAGAGTTACACGAGTGCACTCACAGGCGGCAGTCCGATCAATCCTAAGTGGATAGCAGATCCTAGATGACCCAAGTAATTCTGAAGAATAATTAGTATAAAATTCAAATAACTATCAAATTTTATTTATTTTTTCATTAATCATTTTTTTTTTTTGTAGGAGGCCTTCCCGAGGCTCAAGGAGAGTCGATTCCAGCAGTCGGGTGGTGGTTCGGGCACATCTTATGATCCTTCTAAGTATGACTTGTGGAAGGAGGTTGTCGACGGTGAGAAGAAGGGCAGGGTCTACGAGTTATGGTATCAGGTGCGGTCCTATGATGCCCACCGTACCTCTTTTACATTAGTGTATCTACTTCCACTGCACAGGAGGAGGAGATTTGTGGCTAGATTACTGCTGAGGTTGCTCCCCAGGGCTCCACCCACCAAAGCACCCTTAGATTGGAGATGGAGAGGAATTTAAAAGCAAAGATCGAAGCGGTGCCACATTCTGAATCGTAGAAAGAGAAGCAGTCAATTCAGGATGAAGATGAGGAGTGGACAGAGGAGGATGAATAAGGGATTTTTTTTTCCCTTGTTTATGTTAAACAATTTATTGGTCGCGAAGAATATTTTTATTGGACAATTGTTCATTTTGCTGGTTTAATGTGATCATTTTTCTTTTGATTTTATTTATGGTTAATGTGTTAATTAGTTTCATTACTGTGATTTGCTCTGTGTAGATTGTACTTTTACAATTAAAGTTGTGTAAATTGTAATGTTGAAGGAGGGATTTATTTTTTTTTTCTAATGCCACATGTTTTCTACAGCTTATCAATGATTTTACGACTCTTTGATTTTGTGCTGAAGGTTTTCTAAGGATATATCGAACAAATGACGTTTAAACAAAATGCTGCACTTTTGCAATAAATCCAATAGTCTGTCATTTTCCATGGTGAACCAACTATTGTGCTACACTTTACTGACGGAAGCACGATACTTTTCCGGTGGAAGTGCAACACTTTTCCTATGGATATAGACATCAGTTATATTCTCGTCGGTCAAACAACCGTTAAACATGATATTGTTTTGGATCAACAACGACAGTTACTATATGTTGGATGACCATCAGTATATAGAAATCGTTGATAAATCAGTAGGTAATTTTATTACCGACGAGTATTTTTGCTACGTAAATAAACTGTAGCTAGATCGTCAGTAATTATATTACCTACAGTTTAAACATTGTTACCAACAGTATTTGAGAGTTGGTAATAAGCTAAATTCCTGAACCTTTGAATAATTTACCATCATAAATAAAAATTTAGCTACTGCGAATTCTAGTGTATAAGCTATATAAGGATATGACCTTAGGAATTTTTCAAGCATTGTAATTCAAATTTCTTTTGCAAGACTAAGCTATTTCCAGAAGCAATTGATTTAGCTAAATTTTGATAACAACACAACATGAGATATAGCCAAAATCTAGCACAGTAGAATCATACAACGATGTTGAGGTAGTCAGATTCTTCATTAAGGAGAAATTTAATGAGAGGAGTTGGAACTGCAAAGTATTCTATCAGAAGATTAGCTAGTGGATACCATTACTAAGAGAGCATCCAAGCATAAACTTTTGAAGCACTTAGACCAGTTCGGCATATGTGATATCTATGTGCTAACTTGAAGATAAGTATTGAAAAACATCAATCACAAGAGGATTGTCCACCAGACTAATCCCTATGCTTTGATTATATCTACCACATGATGATTATTTAGCTCGGCAATCCATCCCTATTTGTGATTCTTTCTTGATTATCATTAAGCTTATCCTTAATGTTAGGATTAAGAGTTGGTAATTTAATATTCATAAATAAATGCCTTTGTCTACCTTATGAAGCAAGGAATAATATTCAAAATTTCTACATATTAATAATACACATTTTTGAATTAACTTCAAATTTATAAACTAGTTATCTTTATTCTTAAAATCACCGTTGAAATCTTCTCGGTCCAGCGAAAGGTTTGATTGCCCTCGACGTATAAGATAAAAATGTTTTTATGACGTTTATGACGATCGAGTGTCTGAATCATGACGTTTCATCTTTGTTAAAAGCATTAGTGATCGAGTGTCTAAGTGATGACGTTTCATCTTTGTTATATTCCGTTATGGGAACTCGACATATACCAAACATGATGTCAGGTTCATGCTCCAGAGCGATAGATGCGTGACATTCTATAAACTTGGGATTAATGAAAATATGAAATAAGATTTAGAGAATATTGGNGTGGATAGCAGATCCTAGATGACCCAAGTAATTCTGAAGAATAATTAGTATAAAATTCAAATAACTATCAAAGTTTATTTATTTTTCCATTAATCATTTTTTTTTTGGTAGGAGGCCTTCCCGAGGCTCAAGGAGAGTCGATTCTAGCAGTCGGGTGGTGGTTCGGGCACATCTTATGATCCTTCTAAGTATGACTTGTGGAAGGAGGTTGTCGACGGTAAGAAGAAGGGCAGGGTCTACGAGTTGTGGTATCAGGTGCGGTCCTATGATGCCCACCGCACCTCTTTTACATCTAGTGTATCTACTTCCACTGCATAGGAGGAGGAGATTTGTGGCTAGATTACTGCTGAGGTTGCTCCCCAGGGCTCCACCCACCAAAGCACCCTTAGATTGGAGATGGAGAGGAAGATAAAAGCAGAGATCAAAGCGGTGCCACATTCTGAATTGCAGGAAGAGAAGCAACCAATTTAGGATGAAGATGAGGTGTGGACAGAGGAGGATGAGTAAGGGATTTTTTTTCCCTTGTTTATGTTAAACAATTTATTGGTCTCGAAGAATATTTTTATTGGACAATTGTTCATTTTGCTGGTTCAATGTGATCATTTTTCTTTTGATTTTATTTATGGTTAATGTGTTAATTAGTTTCATTACTGTGACGTGCTCTGTGTAGATTGTACTTTTACAATTAAAGGTGTGTAAATTGTAATGTTGAAGGAGGGATTTATTTTTTTTTTTTCTAATGCCACATGTTTTCTACAGCTTATCAATGATTTTACGACTCTTTGATTGTGTGCTGAAGGTTTTCTAGGGATATATCGAACAAATGACGTTTAAACAAAATGCTGCACTTTTGCAATAAATCCAACAATCTGTCATTTTCCATGGTGAACCAACTATTGTGCTACACTTTACTGACGGAAGCACGATACTTTTCCGGTGGAAGTGCAACACTTTTCCTATGGATATAGACATCAGTTATATTCTCGTCGGTCAAACAACCGTTAAACATGATATGGTTTTGGATCAACAACGACAGTTACTATATGTTGGATGACCTTCAGCCTATAGAAATCGTTGATAAATCCGTAGGTAATTTTATTACCGACAAATATTTTTGCTACGTAAATAAACTATAGCTAGATCGTCAGTAATTATATTACCTACAGTTTAAACATTGTTACCAACAGTATTTGAGAGTTAGTAATAAGCTAAATTCCTATAGTGAACCTCTGAATAATTTACCATCATAAATAAAAATTTAGCTACTGCGAATTCTAGTTTATAAGCTATATAAGGATATGACCTTAGGAATTTTTCAAGCATTGTAATTCAAATTTCTTTTGCAAGACTAAGCTATTTCCAGAAGCAATTGATTTAGCTAAATTTTGATAACAACACAACATGAGATATAGCCAAAATCTAGCACAGTAGAATCATACAACGATGTTGAGGTAGTCAGATTCTTCATTAAGGAGAAATTTAATGAGAGGAGTTGGAACTGCAAAGTATTCTATCAGAAGATTAGCTAGTGGATACCATTACTAAGAGAGCATCCAAGCATAAACTTTTGAAGCACTTAGACCAGTTCGGCATGCGTGATATCTATGTGCTAACTTGAAGATAAGTATTGAAAAACATCAATCACAAGAGGATTGTCCACCAGACTAATCCCTATGCTTTGATTATATCTACCACATGATGATTATTTAGCTCGGCAATCCATCCCTATTTGTGATTCTTTCTTGATTATCATTAAGCTTATCCTTAATGTTAGGATTAAGAGTTGGTAATTTAATATTCATAAATAAATGCCTTTGTCTACCTTATGAAGCAAGGAATAATATTCAAAATTTCTACATATTAATAATACACATTTTTGAATTGACTTCAAATTTATAAACTAGTTATCTTTACCGTTAAAATCACCGTTGAAATCTTCTCGGTCCAGCGAAAGGTTTGATTGCCCTCGACGTATAAGATAAAAATGCGTTTATGACGATCGAGTGTCTGAATCATGACGTTTCATCTTTGTTAAAAGCATTAGTGATCGAGTGTCTAAGTGATGACGTTTCATCTTTGTTATATTCCGTTATGGGAACTCGACATATACCAAACATGATGTCAGGTTCATGCTCCAGAGCGATAGATGTGTGACATTCTATAAACTTGGGATTAATGAAAATATGAAATAAGATTTAGAGAATATTGAGTATTATGGATGAGATTATTAGACGGGCTTTGCCGCAGCTGGACATTTGTATATCTAACACCTAAATTTTACTTTTTCTTACATTTATACCATCATTTTAACCTTTAAATAGTGAAATACTCTATTTTATGGATAGATAAGGTGGGATACATTTATGTAAAAGTTGAAGTATTAGTGTTAGATATGTAAATACACGGTAATTGAGTGGTATGTATGTAAATCTTCCAAATTAATTCAACTTATAATTTCCTTAAACTGGAACTTAAAATTTAACTAAATTAAAATAAAGCCAATTGTTATACTCATATTGCTTTCAATTTCAGACTTCATGATCGCTATATCCCAAATTAGATTTGAATCCATTGTCTTATCCCTATCATACCTCCTCTAATCATAGGCACAACAAAACATCATATACATAAAACTATTTCAGCAAAATATACTATTATATACTCAGACTTCAATTTATCCTCAGGAAAAGAAGAACCCATTACAACATTAAGACCCAGGAAGCTAACATTTTATTTTCAACATGTATACCACCCAAATCTTTCCCATCACATAAAAAAATCACTATTTTAACTTTGAAATACACCTTTTCATGTACTGGTAAGGGACAGAAATGCAAAACTTAAAAGTTTAAATGATAGATTTAAGAATTGAGTGCAATAAGGATGATTTGAAGTCCCAAAAATGTTCCTCAGCCCCCATCTTCAGCTGGTTTTTTGAATTCCTAACTGAGTCTGAACCCCAATATATATCAGCACAAGCCATTGTGAGAATGGCCTGGTAATGGCTGGACGTGGTTGTGCTCCCCTTCATAAGTAACTACAACAACTGAATGATCCTCTGTGCATCTCTGTACCTGAATTTTTAATTAAAAAACTTAAAATTAGTTAATTCCAACGTAAAATAAACTTAAAAAACATATATATTAATTTCACATGCACTAGTACAAGATAGTTTACAAAATTAAAATATTGTACATGATTGGGATTATTTTCTTATAGCTTGCAGGCTTGTTCTAAATGATTAGCAGGAGGTCAGGAGAACCTCAGTCCTAATTATTTATTTACTGTTTTCAGTAAAATTCTAACCTTTTTCTTCACAGGGCAAACGGGAGCGAAAGAGCATCTGAAATAAGCTCTGGGGTAAGAACTGTCCCTTATCACCTTCTGTCCATACTTCTTCCAGTGATGCCCATCTCTCACATTCTGGCCATCATACATACAATTAGACTATACAAACCACTTCTAGATAAATACAAATGATATTATGCATATTTTAAATGAAGACAAGATACAATAATTTAAAAAAATTGTGCTCAAAATTAAGGGAGTCTGCATATATGTGTACTCCTTGTACAATTATATTATATATTGTAGTATATGCAGACAACATATCTAAAATTTTTATCAATTATTCAACTTACCAATCCATCAGATCTGATGTACATCTTCGAAATCCTGGGTCTTGCTTCACTGACTGCTTGCCTGGAGGAACGATAACTAGAACAATTTTCCTTGTAACTTTCATTTGTGGATGCTAGATAAGTAATGGAGCCCTCACTATTTCTTTTACTTCCCGCCGTCTTCGACGACGAGGATGAAGATGAAGAAGAGCTGCTGATCATCTTGAGCACCTGCGCTCGAAGCGCTCGGTGGCGCTCGCTGATGGCGGCCAACAAGGTCGACAGCCGTCTATTCTCCGCAACCACTCTGTTCATCTCGTTCACAACTTCGGGTTCAATTCTAGAACTGTAAATCACTTTCTCTTCCATCACAGCATTGCCAAACATTAATGGCAGTTTGTTGATCTCATGATGTTGTTTCTACAAAAAATTAATCAGATTATATTGATTCAAATGAACAAGTTATAGGATAACTCAAATAACTAAGGCTCTCACCATGGAGAATTGAAGAGTGCCAATGCTGAGATCAAGGCAAAGGGAGGAGCCATCAGTGGATCCCATGGGGAGTAAATGGATCTGTGAAACAGTTGTTGGAGAGAACCACACATGCACACTTGGTTATTTATAGAGGGGGAAGTCAATTAATGGGAACATATACAAAATGAACATGGAAGAGCCGGCCCGTGCGGTCTATTCTTAGATTTTAGTTTAAGGATTTACATCAATTTCAGTTGATATATATAAATATAAATATGCAAGTAAGCACCAAGTTAGCTTGAAGACAAGCCAGAATGGTTTCAACTTAGAAAGACCATTGATGTGATTTCGTAATATAAAATCACAAGGTGGAGGTTAGAAGACGAGGAGATCGACAGAAGGAATTTAGCTTCATGTGAGAACATTTAAGAATTTTAAAAGCAAAACAGCAAGCAGACAAGAGAGAAGAAAAATGATATGGAGGGAGGGATTAGGTCAAAATTGATGAGAGGATTGTTAAAAAAAAANATATATATATATATATATATATATATATATATATATATATATATATATATATAACCTGAAGGTAATTTCATTACCGAAAAGGAAAATACAAAGCTTTTAGCGAATGGGTGTAAGCAGCCCACTCACAAGGTATATAACACAGTAAAAAAAAAGGTCACCGAAAATGTAAAGTATACCTAAAAAATATTAAGTAGAAAATCTTCGAAAGACAAATATAAGATGCTCTGAGGTCATATAGGGAGATGAAGTCTTGTTTGTAGTAGAGAGTCTGCATGGGAACCAATAAGACCAACATTACAGCCATAACACGCGCTAGGAATCAATCCAGAGCGCAAAATATAGTCGTCAAAAAACACCAAAAGAGAGGGGGTTAATCTTGGTAGGTGGGTTTTTCTCTCCCCCTCCCCATGGTTATAGGGATGAAGCCCAACAAGTAACTATTATGTAGGCTACCACCCGAAACTAAAAAACAGTCATCGTGTGAATGCCCGAGTTCTAGCATTCCCTTTTCTTTTTCTTAGCTTTTTGAACCTGCCATTGATTTTTCAGTGTTTATCCCATCGGAGCAATCAGCGGAACTTCATCCTTGAGGGTAGGTTGATCCATAAATTGCCGAGCAGTTTCAGCCTGCTATACACCTTGATCTTGGCACTTTTTCAGTGCTTCAGTACTCTCTTCTCTAGCAATAGGTAGTTCTACCACAATTTAGGAATCATCTGCTACAACCAAAATGATAATAGCAGTGTGAGAATTTCTGCTTTGAGGTAAAACTTTCTCAACAACACTGGGAAGGTCTTGCTGAAGTGGTTGGTGAGGGACATACTAATGAGATATAGTATCATTCAGTAATACCGGAAGATCTTCAATTGCAACAAAATATTCATCCATTTGGATCATATTGTTCATGTTAGGGACATCAGGGGTATCACCTTCAAATGACATAAACTCATCTTCCCTCAGGGAACCCTGTTCAACAATCAATCTTACATCTTGTGCTTCCCTGACACCATTTGCTTCTCTTTGTTCCAGTGGTGTAATCAGAGATCCTCTTGGTGTTGTAGGTAGGGGGACTCGATTACTCTTCCCTAGTTTCATCCTTAGGGACATCAATAGTAGGAAGTGAAGAGTTCAAATGCACAGAGATGTTGGAACACAAATTAGGATGAAGCCCGGAGCATTTGGAGGGTTTGTGCCCAAACATTTTACAGTCATTACAATAATAGGGTTTTTGTTATGGGACAATTGGTTTCCAGTGCCCATTATGGGTAGTACCAAGCCATATTTCTTCCACATCAGGGAGGGTGATATCCCTCTCAATAAGAGTCCTTGCAACAAAAGTTCTAGATAGGCCGAATGTGTGTATGTCCAATTTCATAGGTCTCCCTAGAGCCGCTCTAATAGAGTAGAGGACTTGGTGATTAAGTAGTGGAGTTTTAGATCAGGTAATTTAAACTAAATTGAAACAATAGGGAGTTCTTGGCTAGAATCAAATTCAGGAGACTACTTAAGCAATTTCATGTATTTCTTATCAATTGTAATGTACTTCTTGGAAAAGATTGCGGCATAGTCATATTCTTTAGACAATTATATCATCACATGTATCAAATAAATGAGGCCAACCTTCCATTCTCTCAAATGTTCGAAAACTTCAAAAACCTTTCTAAAAACTTTCATTTTAGGATGTCCCAGCTGAAGCTTCCCAACGAGAGTAAATTTAAACATTTCAGCTAGGCTGGAGACTTTCACATCAGAGAAAATTAGAGGAAGTTTGCCACTCTTCCAACTAGTCTTCTTGATGAGGTTGTAGTCCTCCATGCCTTGAAGCGAATCATGGTAAATTTGAGGGAAAAACAGATTATCNGAAAATTAGAGGAAGTTTGCCACTCTTCCAACTAGTCTTCTTGATGAGGTTGTAGTCCTCCATGCCTTGAAGTGAATCATGGTAAATTTGAGGGAAAAACAGATTATCCACATATCCCATAAAGTCAATCCCCATCCAATTATATCAACATAAGTAGCCTTCCCAAGTTTTAAAATTGAAGCGGTCAACATTTGAGGAGGAACAAAAGCCATAGAACCAGAAGGAATAGTAACAAACCATAGCCAAGGAGACCAACACAAACAAAAACAAAATCACGCGGCGAAGAAGTGACGACAAACACAAATCAGCAACTCAAAGCATTCAATCCACCAATAGGCCTCCAGATCCAACAAAACAACATTAGATCTGACCGAAACTAGAAAAAAGACCACCCAAAGAACCAGAACAATCGGTGGAGAGGCCAGAGACCTCTANTCAACATAAGTAGCCTTCCCAAGTTTTAAAATTGAAGCAGTCAACATTTGAGGAGGAACAAAAGCCATAGAACCAGAAGTAACAGTAACAAACCATAGCCAAGGAGACCAACACAAACAAAAACAAAATCACGCGGCAAAGAAGTGACGACAAAAACAAATCAGCGACTCAAAGCATTCAATCCACCAATAGGCTTCCAGATCCAACAAAACAACATTAGATTTGACCGAAACTAGAAAAAAGACCACCCAAAGAACCAGAACAACCGGTGGAGAGGCCAGAGACCTCCACTACAAAAGCCCATGAGCAAAGGATTCATAATACAAGAAAAAACCAAAGGAAGGTAAACGAGATCACTGGAGCCAAAGCCAACGAAATCACCG
>JXCR01034167.1:240029-251205 GCA_002079205.1 Phalaenopsis hybrid cultivar | reverse complement strand
ATTCCGATGACCGACAGCTTCTTACGGGCAAACCCCACACCAAAAATAGTGCCGACATAGCCCAATCCAAACTCAAGTCAAGCCCAAATGCCTCAAAATTGATAATGAGCCAAATAACATTAAATTGAACCTTGCAATTAATCCAATCACACCAAATTCACTTCCTAAGTTTCTCATGACATGTTCCTAGACCAAATTAAGCCATCAATTGGTTTAGATCTAAACCCAAATCCAGCATAAGCCCAACCTTTAGTCAAAAACCCCAAAATTGAAATCATGACACAGATTAACTTAACCCATTGGACTCATCCATTGCTTAACCATACCAGCCATGCTTAGACCTTCTAGGATGCTAATCACATCACCTAATGACCCCTAATTAAGCCATGGACCAAGGGTCCCCAAAATTAGGGGATTTCTTCCCAAAATTGGCTAAACCAAAAGAAGTATTGCCACCAACCTTCCCATGCCCCAAGCCCCAAGCTCATCACCNATTGGCTAAACCAAAAGAAGTATTGCCACCAACCTTCCCATGCCCCAAGCCCCAAGCTCATCACCATTAACTCCTCTGACTCTTCTGAACTACCTAGCCACTAGCTCAGCCTTGGTCGACCGGCCTAGTGGCCGGAAGACACCAAAACTAAGAGTTCTCCATGGCCAAAACCTAAATTTAAACCTCTATGACATGGCTCACTCCCATTGGACATTGTAGCCTCTCTTCTCCCCATCTAAGCTGCATTTTTCACCCATTGGCCAACCCTCTTTGAGCTCTGAGCTCCTCTATTTAAATGCCCCCTCCACAACTAAGTAAAAGAGAGTGCTCAAACCTTAACAAAACTCGGCCAAAATTCTCTCAGACTCCCTAACAACCCAAAGAAGCTCATCCCCATCATTCTCCATCCCTAATTTCCACTGTCCAAGCTTAATTTCACAGCCCAAAATCAGGACCTTTCACGACCATCCCACCAAACTCACTCAAACTCCAAATTGAAGTGCTCTTAAGCTTCACCATAGCTTAGGGAGAAGTTTCCCACTCAAGCCCCATCATTTTGAGCTCTCTAATCCAATGTTAGACCAACGCTGCACCGCTCTTTGATTGAACTCTTGGTTATACTCAACCCTAGCTCAAATCAACACTTGAAGGAGCTTTGTGAGGTCACAACGAACGTGAAGAATCATTCCAATCGAGGCTACACCTCTTGGACCAAAGTATGTACCATTTCCCCCCAATTCAATCTTGGTTTTGGCTGTTATGAAGAAAAGTTTATCTCTATGCTTGATCAACTATATGGATATGTTCATCTCGGCCAGATACACATGTTGGAACAAACCGTGAGTGATTTCGTTGAGTATCGAGTGAGAACAAAAGCAATTTAGTATGGACAATTCTCGTGTTCGGAAGATCAAGGGTGATGAACAGATATCATCCATTTATAGCTTGTATTGATCCAACTGACGAGACGGTGTTGGATGAAAAAACGATGCATGAACGCGCGGGCGTGTGGCAGCTGAGGTGGAAAGCACTGCGAATTAAGGAGCTCCATGTGGGGCTTCATTGCATACGATGTTGCGCTAGCGGCTGACCGTGTTTAAGTAGGAAAATAAGATTTAAATGATTTAAATAATTACAGAAACTTAGAAAATCCATAACTTAGTGTAGACAAATCGTAAAAATAAAATAAAAACACTCTTACTCAGTGAGCATTGGAAAATAATGTGAAGTAAAACTAAAAATTATTTGATGTGTCTCTGATTTTTAATTAATTTAATGCCATCTAGACTATTTTAATTAAGTAAATAATAATCACCATGACTTGAAATTTTAGGGGTTGATTCCTCATATTAATAAGGTTGTTCTTTGATTTTTTCAAGGTCAGAGAGCATCTCTAGATTTGAAAATCTAATTTATAAGTCTAGTTGTCTATTTTTGCTTAAAATAATTTTATAAATTAAAATACAAATCAAAAAAATATTGGTAGGTCAGAGAACTCTTGAAAAAAATAAATTAAGTTTAAATGTCTGTGTAAATTACTATGGCTAATTAAATCATAAAAGCTCACTAAAATTAAAATGAATAAAATAATATTAAAAAAATTAAGAAATATGATCCCACATTGTAAATAATGATTAGTTTAACCCACTATAAAAATTTGAATCTTATTTAAATTAGTTTGAGCACTAAAGTCTATTTTCTAAGTAAAATGATATTTTTTGCATTAAAATAATTTTAATAATTAACTATAGTTAGAAAAATTATGAGAAGTGGTTTTCTGAGTTCCTTGTGATTAGAGGCATTTAGGAAAAATAAAATTTATTTTAAAATAAATAGTTCATTTTTTAGCTATATTTTGAATTAAAAATAATTAAAAATAATCAAAAATTGCAAAAATATGAAAATGTGCCAAAATATTTCTAATTGTTCCTTCATCACTTGGAACCCATTTTATTTTCCTAATTTAGTTATGTAAATTTAAAATGCCAAAAATGTATTTTCATAATTTTTCCATTAAAAGAATTATAATAAATAAAATAAGAGTCATAAAATGAAAAGTTTATTCCTATGGGTTTTCTAGACTTAATGAGATTTAAGAAAAATATAAAAAGTAAAATTTGAAATTAAAATATATTTTCTATTTAATAAATCACTAAACTCAATAAATAATTTTGATATTTAAAATATAGTTTGGAAAATTATTAAATTTTGTCCAAGTGGTCTTTTGACCTAGGTGACCTCCAAAAATTTTCCCATGAACAAAAAATTTTACTTTGATTAACTAAATAATTTATCATTGAAAATCCTATTTTTTTTCTCTGATACTTTAAACTAATTAGTTTAGTCCACTAAACCTACTAGCCCTAAGCTAGGGTTTAGCTAAGACTAGTACATAGAGGACCCAAATGGGGATTATATTGGTCCATGACTCATATAGGGTGGTTGGCACCTCAATTCTACCAAAAATATCCAACATGACATTTTGCCCCAAAATCCCCCAAATTACCTTGATACCCTTAGAGCCCTAAATTTGGCCAAAATTCCCAAATCCACCAAAATACCAAAATTTTTCTAAAAATCATTTCAAAACTATTTAAAATACCTAAGTTACCCAAAACTATCCAAAAATTCCAAATTTACCAAAATATCCCCAAAATGGCCAAAATTACAAAAATACCCTTGTCACCGCAAACTTTTTCAAAACCTCCAAAATTACTTCAAATATTTCCAGAACCAAATTGTACCCTCAAATTGAATCCAATTTGACCAATTTGACCATTTTGACCAAAACCCCCAAATTGCCTTTAAAGGCCCAATTTCCCCAAATTCACCTTAAATGTCCATCAATTTGGCTCAAATTTCCCTAAATTTAAATTTTAAACTCAAATTCAACTTTCAAATGACCAATCTAAACCAAATCCAATTTTAATTGGCCCATGCTTTGAGCCCAATTTTGATCTAAGTCAAAACCCCAACTTTGGCCCTATGACTTGGTTCCACCAAATTGAACCCCATAGCCTACTCAATTTCCCCCAATTTTAATTATAAACTCTTCATAACAATCCTACACACCAAAATTGACCTTCAATTGGCCTTAGTTAAGCCTCAATTACATTCAATTTTAACCCAAGTCCAAAAATTCCCAAATTTGCCCCAAATTGACCATACATCCAAATTCCACGAATTTGATTGCCCTAACCCCAAAATCAACACTCAATTTATGTTGAGAACTCTTCATGACACTCCTATACACCATTCTCAATAATCAATTTGAACTTATCCCAACCTTAGGCCAACCTAGAGTCAAGTTTAGCCCAACATGCCCAAATTGATCAAAATTCTAAAATCCTTCAAATTGAAACCCCAATTGGACTCAAAAAAATTTCAATCCTTCACCAAAAATCTTCATTACAATCATATACAGAATATTAATCAATCAATTGAGCCCAAAGTTATGGCTAGCCTAACCTAAACCCAACTTTTGGACATTTAGACCCACATTGAACCCATGCACCAAAATTGACCTAGCCATGTCAAATTGACCAAGGCAAGACTACGACGGCCAATTTTTGGACCCTAGTGACCAAGATAGACTCACTTAACCCAATTTCAACATTGAAAAGTTGAGTACTTGCCTGTTGGAAGCTGTCGCCTGTCGAAATCAAAAGTGCCGTCGCCCGCTTCGGAAGAACATTTTAATTTACATATAGATTTAAGTTTAGAATATTATGAAATCAAGCTGACCCCATATTTTTGATAGTTTAAATAAAAGATCAGTGTATCTCAAACCCTATATCTATCCCGAAGGATATGCACAAGACTTGAGGATGAGGCTCAATCAAATAAACTAAGAAATATATGACATCCGTTTGGTCTGCGAAACCGTTTTATTTGCCGATAATTTCCCCATTTAATATGAAGAATTAAATAAGATTTATATTAAGCTGGGTTCAGACAAGCTTCCTATAAGGACAAACCCCTATAGTTACTTACATCGTAAATGATTGAAGTCACCTAAGAAAACTCTTGATAATAATCAGGAAATATTATCTTTAAGGACTTCAAAAGGATAGGAATTTTTAACGAAATCGAACAAAGAGGTGTGAAATGGGAATGACTAAAATTTGGAACATATTATTGTAGAATCTAAAGGAGGAAGAACTAGGGGATGTCACAAATTCGAAGGAGAACCTTGGAGACTTCTCAGTCTATCCTGTTGTTTAGTGTCAATTTAGAAGAAAAAATATTTGAATGTTTCATCTTACAAATTTTATTTTTTTGGGCTTGCATTTATGTAAAACGATCACACAAATATCTTGGAAGATGTGAGGTTTTAGGTCGTGACGGACGACAACCTCAAAATCCATAGAGGAGTTAGGGCATATATTGTATAGCAGAGGCCTAAAGATAAGGTGAGAATTTATGTTGCATAAGCAAACTACCTCAAAGTCTTATGACTTGGTTGTTTAATTCTAAGGAAAAAATGGTTTAGCTGGGGAAGATAGGTTTTGTTGTTGAAGATGGCCGTGATACCCACAATGCTAGCTCCAAGCTCCTTGCCATAACGAGTTTGAGTTTTTTAGTGTGTCAAGTTATGGTGTCAATTCAGGTGGCCCTATGATTATAGTTCTTTAAATATTATGGAGCATGTTAAAGTTGATTAGAGCGACACCAGTTAGGATCCCATGGTTCCCTCATTTTGGTACCACCATTTTCTATTGGATTCACTTAGTCCAAATGAATTTACTAAACTCAACTTAATGAATTCTGACTTTCATTTAGACCGTGGGAAAACTCATTAGCAACCGTAGGTTACCTCCTCTAAAGGATTCCCGATCATCCGATGGAGACATCTTAATTTAGTTGTAATTGTTGTTTTGTGTGATGTTTGTGATTAAATTTTGAGTTGTCTTATATTTTGAATGTTTTGGCGGTGAATTTTGTCTTAGTTGATTTTAATTTTGGCATTGGGTTTTGGTTTTATGGCTATTCTAACAGTTTTGGTTTTTATGCAGGGTTACATCACTGTTTAGCATGCAGTTGAGTAAGTACAGTGTGGAAAGTACAGAAAAAGGACGATACTGTAAATTGTAAAAGCGTACTTGACGAGTCTTCTCGTTCCACCACCTGAAATTCAAAAATGCATGTAAGGGAATTTTATATGAAGTGAGAAAAATAAGGTTCTAGTGATCTACCAAAATCCTAAATCATATATTGGTGGGTACCTATCATTTTGATTAAGGATGATTTTCGTTAAGCAAAACATATGAATTTTAGTAGACTTTTGAGGTATCCAACAGGTATGGAGAAAAAAACAGGTTCATGCTTCCCTCTCACCGCCTGGTGAAAAGCCTCGAGCTCATTTAAACTTTATTATGTTGCTTAATAATTCATCCTGTAAATATCTCCAATGCTCAATGAACATTGATGTTTCAATTATTCTCAAGAGTAAGGTAATTATCATTTATTACTCAATTTAAAAATTATGTGGGTGAAGGCCCTTAAAGGGGCAAGTTAATGTTATTAAGACATTTAGTCAATTTTAGTTCTAGCTTGGGGTTGTAGCGTTTCAAATGTGTTCAAATTTTTATTTACATTCACTTTTCTAATTCTCATTTAACCAAATTTGATTTAGCTTAAGTCAATACTAAGCCCTTAAGGTCTTAGTGAATGTCTTAATCATTTTGAAGGGGATTTCTAAGTGATAATAATTCATCATCAAGACTTTTGAATGCTATTTGAACATCCAAAATGGGGTATTGAATTAATGAGTTATTAACACTCAAAACTATACCTCTAAGTCTAGGATCATTCAATTTGGTAGACTTCCAAATTTTAATCGTCTAGAAAAATTCAAACTTATCCTTTAATTGGAAAAAAGAATGAGATTTGGTTCTACCAATTAATTTCTTATATTTCAATCATCCAAATATGTTAATTAAGATCAAATGTTGCTCATTTCCCTTTCTTGAATTAATCCTAAATGTTAATTAAGGCTAAATTTCTAAAATTACACTTTTGCCTCTAAGGCTCTATCACTTCATAATTCATCAAAATTAATTCAAATGACTTTTAAATTTTCATCCCACCTTACTCGTGGGTAAATTAAGACATAAGAGGAGAAAATGTGATTTTTCAAATTTTAATTTAATTTATATAATTATTTTTATGCAAGAATAGTATTTTTCAAAGAAAATTCCACAACTGGACCAAGATAAAGCCTAATCCATTGAAATTTTTACTAGTAGTATACCTAGAATAGAGAGCCAATTGGACCAAATTTAATGATTTTTTGAGTTTTATTTTAATTATTATAATTATTGTAAATTTTGGAGTTTTAATTCATTATAAAATATTTTAAATGTGGAAAATTGAGTTTTGCATTTTTATTAAATCTCTCTAAGGTCAAAGAACCTATAGAAATAAATTTTATATTTGTTTTATTTTTCTTTGAATTATTAGAATTTTGTAAGTGAAAGATTAAGAGAAGCTCATTTTTTAGCCTTTAAAAATTATTTTTAAGCTTTAAAATTCAATATCTTCACTTAAAAATTTAAGAAAAATATTCTAATTATTCCTAGGGGCTAAGGAAATAATTTAGAATATTTCCATGAATTTTATCAATTTTGTGATTTTATTAATTATTAATTATTAAAATATTAAAATAGGCTTAAAAATGAAGGTTTTATTTTATTTACAATTTTATTTTTAGAAAATTTATCTGATCATACAAAACTCCCAAAACTAATTTTTATAATTGTTTGAGTTATATTTTAATTATTAAAAATCATTTTAATGTAAAAAATATCATTTAACTTTAAAAATCAAGTTAAGTTATCAAATGAACTCCAAATATTTTGAAAATTTTATGGGGAGTTCTCTAAACTTCAAATTATAGTGAAAATTAAAGATCAAGTCATTAGATGTTTATTTTTCCCAAATTAATTTTCTTTGTGTTTGAGGGTTTTGTAAGATTTAAGTGTGTTCTTAATGACTTAGCTTATGAAATTTTTTCCAAAGAGTTCTCTGGTCACAATAAATCTTCCAAAATTTTCTTGGATTTTTCTAAATAACATGCTAATTATCATGATTAATTTATGCAAATAATTGGCATAAACTTGAAAAATGTGGATCTCTATCTATGAGTCTCCTCAACAATGGAAAAATCGGGGAACATCCCGTAAGACAGAGGCAACAACATGCCAAATTATCAAGCCATGGTGAAATTTCTACATGCATGGAGAATTAAAAGATTCAAAATAGTATTTAATTAATTAAAAATATAATATGCATCAAATAAACTTCAAACCATTTCCACATTATTTTCCTCTATTCACTGAGCACTAGGATATTTTTATTTTATTTTTGTGATTTTTCTACACCAAGATATGAGTTTTTAAAGTTAGAGAACACTTTCTGAATTATTTAAATCCCTAATTTTCTAATTAAACGTGCGGTGCCACCTCTTCTTAGGCTGCTCCAAACGTCGACGCGACACACTCCCATTCACTGCGCTTTCCACTTTGGCATGCCACGCAACCCACAGTTCACGTATCAAGTGTTCATCCAACTAGATCTCGTCTGTTGATGAGATAAATACGCGATCAGATGGTTCCCCATCATTGTCCTCAAATTGGCTAACCCGAGAACCGTCCACACTCAAACCTTAAGATCTCCCTCTAGACTCAACCAAATCTCATGGGGTTTGTTCCTAGAGCTTCATCTACTTAAGATGAACATATCTATACATATTATATGGTATGAAATATAGTAAATACATATTGAGAGTGAAAATAGGCTCGAATTAGGGTTGGAGTTCAATACCTTTATCTGAAAGGGAAGGCCTCAATCACATGGTTGTGGTAGCTTTGATTGGTCTCAACGAACCTCAAGATGAAGCCTTGTGCCCTGGTGAATGGTCTAGGTATGAATTCGACCAAGCTCGATTTTAGGTGTTGATTAAAGTCTATACTAGAAGCTGTTTGAGAGGGGGCTTTTGTGGGGAATCAACTTCTTTCACTGTGTGGAAGGTGTGTGCATAATTAATTGAAGTTTGATTCACTATGGAGGTGTGGAGAGATCTGTCCTAATTTTTGGGAAAAATTCAAGCTCAAAATTGAGCTTCCACAGTGAAGCTATGTGGGGGAAAATGGTTGGCTTGAACTAAGTATGTCTTAGGGAGTCTCTGATGGCAGTTTGGCAGAGTTTCCTTAAGAAAATTTCAGCTCTCCTCCATTGGCCATGGAGGTGAGATTTAAATAAAATTGGCTTAGGGTGGCTGCCATGGCCAATTGAGAGCTGCAAAATGATGCTTAGGTGGAGGGTAGAGAAGCTCTAAATTTCAAATGGGATGTGGTGGCCTCTACATTTGAATTGAGTTTAAATTTTTAGGGCTGGCTCATGGTTTTGGTGTTTTTCAGCCACTAGGCTGGCTGAGAAGGCCAGGGGAGGTGGCCAAAAAGTCAGATGAGCCAGGGAGAGGCTTAATTATAATTTACCCCCAAGGGTAAGAAATGATGGAGGAGATTTTGTAAGTTGTGTCCAAAAATGGGTTAAAATCCCTTAATTTGGGTATTGATTGGTCCATAGTATTCTTTGGTGGGTTTTTCATGGTTTAGCCTGGTTCCTAGGAGGAGTTTGGTGGCTGTGGAGTCATAAAGTTTGTGGCTTTAAGGTGGCTAGGCCAATTTTAGTGCATGGGTCCAACTAGGTTAATTTGGCTTAAAGTGGGTTTGGGTTAGTCTAGCCATGAATTTGAGCCCAAATTATTGATCAAAATTATGTAGATGATTGTAATGAAGAGTTTTAGTAAAGGATTGAAATGATTTTGAGTTTAATTGGGGGGTTCAATTTGAAGGATTTTGGAAATTTGGTCACTTTAGGCATGTTGGGCTAGACTTGAGTCTAGATTAGGCTAGGCTTGGGCTAAGTCCAAATTGATTGTTGAAAATGATCAAAAAGAATGTCATGAAAAGTTTTCAACATAACTTTGGTGCCAATTTTGGGGTTTGGGTAATCAATTTGGAGAAATTTCAAGACAGCCAATTTGGTGCAAAATTGGGGATTTTTGGATTTGGGTTGAAATTAAATGAAATTGAGGCCTCACCAAGGCCAATTAAAGGTCAATTTTGATGTGTAGGATTTTTATTAAGAGTTTAGGATTCAAATTGAGGCCAATAGAGTAGGCCATGAGGTTCAATTTGGTGGGATTAGGTCATGTAGCCAAAATTGAGTTTAGCCTAGATCAAAATTGGGCTTAAAGCATGGGCCAATTGAGCTTAGATTTAGTTTAAATTGATCATATGGAAGGTGAATTTGAGTTTAGGATTGAAATTGGGGGGAAATTGGGACCAAATTGATGGACATTTGAAGTAGATTTGGGGAAATTGGGCCTTTAAAGACAATTTGGAGGTTTTGGTCAAAATGATCAAATTGGTCAAATTGAAGGGTCCAAATTGGTTTTGAAGACATTTGTAGTGGTTTTGGAAGTTTTGGGAGAGTTTGGGGTGCCAAGAGTATTTTGGTAATTTTGGCAATTTTGGGGGTATTTTGGTGAATTTGGAATTTTTGGGTAGTTGACCTCACTTTTGGTTGAGGTTCAGTTTTTCCTCTTTAGTAGCCTAAGGTCTAGCCATATGACTTGACCTCACTTTTGGTTGAGGTTCAGTTTTTCCTCTTTAGTAGCCTAAGGTCTAGCCATAGTGACCTCATTTTTGGTTGAGGTTTAGTTTTTCCTCTTTAGTAGCCTAAGGTCTAGCCATAGGACCTCACTTTTGGTTGAGGTTTAGTTTTTCCTCTTTAGTAGCCTAAGGTCTAGCCATAGGACCTTCCTATTGACTATTCTTAGAAAACTAGACATGGAACTCTCACCATTAGAAATTCTACACTCTTCTCTACTCAACTTGGAGTTCCACATAATATTCTAACCTCTGGCACTTAGTAGGTGGGGTCATTATGGGGGAACTCAAGATGAATCACCCTTAGGACAGCTGGACCTTAGGATTGACCCTGAGTATTGTTCTAGGGCTAAGGCACTCGCTTGCAATCATTTACATTCATAATCACTCACTACCCTAAACCCAGAATTTCTAGGCTCTAGTCCCTTGATACTTTTGGGAGACTCCTGAAGGTGACACCCTAAACCCACTAAACTTAGGCTAAGGTTTGGCTAAGATCACTACATAGAGGATCCAAAAATGGGTTTCCATTCGTTAATGGCTTATTGATGGTGGTTGGCACTCTAACTCTACCAAGATATCCAACCTATCATTTTGCTCCTAAATCCTCCCAAATTACCTAGATACCCTTGGGACCCCAAATTTGGCCAAAATTCCCAAATTTACTTAAAATACCCAACTTGGTTCAAAAATCATTTCAAACACCTTAAAAATACCAAAAATCACCAAAATTGGCCAAATTACCAAAATACCCCTCCATAGCCCAAAATTCAAACTAAGATTTATAAGAAGCTGTCGGTCATCGGAATTGAAATCCCGTTGCCCGCTTCGGAAGGAAGTTTTTAAAAATTTTAGTTTTGAAAAAGATGAAGTTAAACTGACCCCATAATTTTCATAGTTTAAATGAAAGAGCGCTTTACCTCAAATCCTGTATCTATCCCGAAGGATGAACACAAGAATTGAGGGTGAGGTTCGATCAAATAAACTAGAGAAAGTTATGACATCC
>JXCR01034167.1:188183-216798 GCA_002079205.1 Phalaenopsis hybrid cultivar | reverse complement strand
ATTTATATATATATATATATATATATATATATATATTATTTTGTGCCAAATAGGAGCAATCCTATTCTTCACCCTCTTCCGAGTGTTATAAAGAATATTGAATAATCTAGAGTTTGGTCCCTAATTTCGTGGTTAGGCTGGGAGGATACCGACTACCACTTCAAAGCTCCCACTACTCCCTCACCTGATGGCTAACAATTTGGTATCAGTTTTCAATTTACTGGACCAAATTGGAGATTTTAATCTTTCACCATAAAATCTCTAATTCCGCATCCAACTAAGTATATTTCCCTATTTATTTGCACTAAATCCCATGGATGACATACTCTCTCATGAAATCTAATGTGACTCTCCCTATGCTGTAGAAATCATATCCCTTTTTAGAAGTTTAAAATTTCTTTACAATCCNGAGATTTTAATCTTTCACCATAAAATCTCTAATTCCGCATCCAACTAAGTATATTTCCCTATTTATTTGCACCAAATCCCATGGATGACATACTCTCTCATGAAATCTAATGTGACTCTCCCTATGCTATAGAAATCATATCCCTTTTTAGAAGTTTAAAATTTCTTTAAAATCCCACTCAATTCTTTCTTAGAAGTTTAATGAAGAATAAATCTCTCACCTTCCCACTCCTCTTACAACCCTAGAAGAAAATCTCCTCTTCTCTCTCACGCCAACTTTCTCTCTCTCTCTCTCCCCTTTTTTCCCCCTCTCTTCCTCTTGATGTCTTCTGTTTTATTTTTGGGCTACCTCATTTAAAAAGAATTCCAAATTCCCTCCAAAAGTTCCCTCTAAAAGTCAAATCTTTTGAATTCAAAAGATATGTCATTTGATCCAAGAGACATATCCCTTCATATAAGAACCTTCCAAAGTGCCTAGATGCATCAAATTACTCTAATAAGTGTGTTGAACAAGTTTCCCTTTGAAAATTAAAGCAAAACTTGTGTCAAACCACCTTAATTTACAAAAAGTCATCTCTGGCGCATCATGCTCTAGTTCTCTGTCAATCGGTGCACATGCGCCGATCTGACACATCATGCACCATAATCCCAGAATTCACTGTTTTGGCTCCAATTTTTTTCCTTTTTACCAATTTTGATCCAAATTCTTAAAAATGATATACCTGCAACAAAAAACATGAAAAATACCCTTCTTTAAAGTGCAATATCACCAACAATAAGCATAAAATATGTACTTAAAATAATATATTATTTTGGTGTATTAAAATCGCCCAAACTTAAATATTACTTGTCCTCAAGTGACACTTTTATTACATAAAAGCATATGACGTAGGATAGAGACTAACTTCTAACTTCTATACTTTAGTTTAATAAATAAAATAGCAATCTTTAATAACTTAGATTCAAACTCTAAGTTTAGGAATACTCAGTAATCAAATTTAAGATTTTTTAATATCTATTTATTTTAAAAAGAATTGCAATTTGTAATATTAAGGATATTTAGAACATTCATATGAAAAAGAACTTCATGAAAGCTTTACTAGGAATGCTATAATCCTCCAATATAAGTTTAGAAAATGTAATGAAGCTTCTTCCTTAAGTTGATTCAAGTGAAGTCAATTTTTGATTAAGCATCTCCTCACTTATTTTTTTTCTTTTTTTTTCTTTTATTTTTGGATCTTTTCAATCCCTTTTTTTCTTTTTCNCTTCCTTAAGTTGATTCAAGTGAAGTCAATTTTTGATTAAGCATCTCCTCACTTATTTTTTTTCTTTTTTTTCTTTTATTTTAGGATCTTTTTAATCCCTTTTTTTCTTTTTCTTTTTCCAAGTGAGGATTACTATATCTGGATATCCTTTAATGACTTTGAAATTCACTATCCTCTTCTTAAAATTAAAACTCTATACCTTTATTAACTTTATAAATTTATATTAGTTTATGATTTTTCATAGTCTCTTTCTTTCTTCTTACATGAAACTCTAAACTTTTTAACACTTAAAATATTCAATTTTCTTTACTTTAAATAGAAAAGCATAGTCTTATCCTATCATTCCAAATATCTTTAACTTTAGAATTGACCTTCATTATTAAAAACTTTTTAGCTAAATTTACCACAATTTTTATAAACAGAAGTATAGTCAATTAAAGTTAAATATTAATATCCCAATCCATGTTAAATTAATTTTAAAAATATAGTTAATAGAGGATGATTAAAATTGAGTTTACCTCTTTTTAAAAGAAATTTTTCTTTCCCTCAAACTTAAGGTTTTAATGATTTTAAAAATATTTTTTTGTATAAAATTTAGTAGGTGAAATAAAGCAGTAAATGCATGAAAATAAAAACTGACCAAAAGAGGAATTCTGACTATGGAACCGAGCTCTATATACTACAGGTACTAACTGTAAAATAACATACAAGCTTTAAAGAATTAAATAAAACATAATATATTCTAAAGAACTTGCTGAGAATAAAAAATAGAAATACAAAAACTGAAAAAAAAATGAAAATACTAAAAATATAGAAAAAATGAAAGTCTATAGTTACTATTACAGATTCCATTCACAACACAACATAAAATTTTGTGCTATAGCAGGTTCCAAATTAAAGTACATCACAATATACTCACAAATAACAAACAAATATAAAAAATCACTAAACTCATAAAAATCAATTCTCATCACCTTCCTCCTCCTCCTCATCATCATCAGAATCTTCTTATTTTTCATCATGAACAGAAGCATAGNATAGAAAAAATGAAAGTCTATAGTTACTATTACAGATTCCATTCACAACACAACATAAAATTTTGTGCTATAACAGGTTCCAAATTAAAGTACATCACAATATACTCACAAATAACAAACAAATATCAAAAATCACTAAACTCATAAAAATCAATTCTCATCTCCTTCCTCATCATCATCATCAGAATCTTCTTCTTTTTCATCATGAACAAGAGCATAAGGAGTGAAACTGGGGTAATTAGAAAAGTTCACATTAGGTTCACCCCTAGGATGTCTTATAGCTCTGTCTTTTGTAACATCAGCCAAATGATTTGTTGGCAATAGTCTGGCAGAAATGACGTGGTGCCACACTTTTGACTAAATAGTCATCATGGAAGCAGGAAAGTTAATTATATTGTTATTCTTAATCTTCCACTCCCCTCTTCCATCAGTAAAAAAAATGCAATTAATTCATCGGTGATGAATCAGTCATCACAATTGTAGCGTATTCATNATCAGTAAAAAAAATGCAATTAATTCATCGGTGATGAATCAGTCATCACAATTGTAGCGTATTCATAAAAAAATACACCCCTCAACCCATAAAATGTATTGATCCGATCAGCAGTGAATTCAAATTGCTTACCTCTAACTAGGATGTGATCTTCAATAGTAAACCTCAGATTTGCATAAATCTCCCGAACCACTAGGACAATTGCTACAGCAGTGCTGTAGCAGAATCCTTCCCAGTTTCTGGCTAGAATCAGTCTCTTGATCTCACCGCCTGGGTTTTGCAAACACCCATTCTTGGATCATTCTTCTTGTCTCCATTTGAGTATTGTAATAGTGTTGGGCTTTAAAACTAACAAATCTGNTAGGACAATTGCTACAGCAGTGCTGTAGCAGAATCCTTCCCAGTTTCTGGCTAGAATCAGTCTCTTGATCTCGCCGACTGGGTTTTGCAAACACCCATTCTTGGATCATTCTCCTTGTCTCCATTTGAGTATTGTAATAGTGTTGGGCTTTAAAACTAACAAATCTTCATGCATCAAAATCTTCAGACAACCTTCCTTCATTAACTTGGGGAACCATTTGAAAATTCTACGAAAATCCAAATAATTCTAATTAAATTGCTAAATAAAAAATCTAACTCCTCAAGCAAGATTGTTTGGTAAGAAACTTTTCACCATGAGCTTTCTTAAAACTTTTTCATCAAAAATTCCAAATTCAGGATCTTCCAAATCCATGGTGAAAATAAAGCTTTCTAAGTTAAAGTGAAGCTCTTACCAAGAGAAAATGAAATCTATGGTTTTTAGCCTCCGAGTCCTCCTCTTTTGCCCATAATGCGATGCCCTAGACCAAGGTCTTGAGGTAGGAGATGACTTAAGTAGCAAAAATGGAGTTTGTTCGTGCAATTTTACGGTTTTCTAGGCTATTTGGCGTGTTCGGACCTTTGGCCCATCATGTACTAATCTGACACATAATGCGCTAGAGCTTAAAACCACAAGATTTTAATTTTTATGGAAATATGCTCCGTACCTCTTTACATCAACCTCTATTTGACTTAAATAAACCTTTCTAAGCATAATTAAACATCACACTAACACCAAACTTTCACAAACAACAAAAAAATTACATTTATATATAAAATCCATGCTATTACAAACTAACATTTTTCAAGCCAAAAAACATCAAATTCAGTGTTCTAAAGCAAACCAACATCCTAACACTAAAATCTAAACATCAAACGTCAAAACATAAACATAGATAATATTCAACAATAGAAAGGAAATGCAATCCAACAGAACAAAATAACTAAAACAAATAATACTAAACAGAAGTTCCGTGCATAAATTATGTTAGATAGGCACATTCTCAATCATAAACATCTCGTTTATTCTTGAAGGAGTGAACTACACAAACTTGCCTCGTACGTAAATCATTCCTTGGTTGATCTAATGAAGATTTGCATAAAATTCTTTTACTTCAGGAACAACCATTCCTTGGTTGATCTCGTAAAAGATTTGCATAAAATTCTTTTACGGTAGTAGTGTAGCAAAGCACTTCCCAGCGCCTATGCGCAATAGTCTCTTCCACTCGAGTATTCAGCGTGTTGAATCCTCAATTCACAAATCCCCTTTTCTTAGATAAGCCTCTTCTTCACTAGAACTCTATCATGTAACTTTTATGCATCAAAACTGATGAACTTTCTCTGGTTGAAAATTACAAATCTAGCGGATTTTTTAGAGTGGGAAGTCATAGGATTTGAAAAGTGGTGACTCTTCCTTCGTTTCCCCCCCTAAAATATGTTTTGGAGTCAGTTTTTAGGAGTTATATGGAGAAGAAACCACCAAAACCCACTTTTTGACATGTTTTATTCATTTTCGGTACCGCAGCAGCATCATGCGCCAGCTCTCTGGAATTTGGTGCATCGTGCACCAGTTCCAAAAACTTTGCCGTTTCGATTTGGATCTATTAAATTCTCAAAATTTCCATAAAATGAAGAAAATAAAGATGTTTCTAAATATTTTACTCAAATACACGGACTTCATAAAGACCTAAACATAAATATATGTGAAATATTTCAAACAAAACAAACTCATAGGCAAACTAAACAACGATAAATATGGGTTGTCGCCCAAAAAAAGCTTGGTTTCATGTCATCAGCCTGACATTCCCAGTCTTATTCTGGTTGACCCAATTATAGTCTCTTTAAAAGCTGGTCTTTGTCCATCNCTATTAAATTCTCAAAATTTCCATAAAATGAAGAAAATAAAGATGTTTCTAAATATTTTACTCAAATACACGAACTTCATAAAGACCTAAACATAAATATATGTGAAATATTTCAAACAAAACAAACTCATAGGCAAACTAAACAACGATAAATATGGGTTGTCGCCCAAAAAAAGCTTGGTTTCATGTCATCAGCCTGACATTCCCAGTCTTATTCTGGTTGACCCAATTATAGTCTCTTTAAAAGCTGGTCTTTGTCCATCAAAAAATGATTTCAGTCTATGCCCATTCACTTTAAATATTCTTTTATTCTTGGGGTCTTCAAAATTAACTGCCCCATAGGGATAGATTTTTATAACTTTAAATGTCCCTTTCCACCTAGACTTTAGTTTTCTGGGAAATAATTTCAACCTTGATATATATAATAAAACTTCTTATCCAGGTTCAAATTCTCTTTTTGTTATCTTTCGATCATGTCATTCTTTCATCTTTTCCTTACAAATCTTAGCATTATCGTAAGATCATTCCTAATTTCCTCATGCTCCTTCAATTGCAATAATATTTTCTCACCAACATCTTTCAAGTGGAAATTGAATTCTCTTATCACCCAATAAGCTTTATGCTCCAATTCAACTAGCAAGTGACAAGTCTTCCCAAAACTTAATCTATACGGGGACATTCTTATATGTGTTTTATAGACTATCTTGTATGCCCATAATGCAATATCTAATCTTATAGACCAATCCATTTTATTAGGATTAACAATCTTTTCCAAAATTCTCTTAATTTCATGATTAGATACTTCTGCTAAACCACTAGTCTAGGTATGATAAGCAATTGCAATTTTATGCATTATATTATATCTTTCCACTAATCCNATTAGGATTAACAATCTTTTCCAAAATTCTCTTAATTTCATGATTAGATACTTCTGCTAAACCACTAGTCTATGTATGATAAGCAATTGCAATTTTATGCATTATATTGTATCTTTCCACTAATCTTGCAATTGTTGCATTTCTAAAGTGAGATCCTCCATCGGTAATAATTACTCTTAGCATTCCATATCTTGTAAAAATATTTTTAATTAAAAATTTTGAAACACTACGAGCATCACATCAAGGTAAAGCGATTGCTTTAATCCATTTAGAAACATAATCCACTACAATCTATGTATAAATATTTCCGAATGAAGGTACAAATGGTCCCATAAATCCAACCCCCATGCATCAAAATTACAATTTCCAAATTAAAATTTAGAGGAATTTCATTTCTTTTTGAAATATTACATACTCTCTGACACTGATCACATGTTTTTATATATATTTACATCTCTAAATAGATTAGGCCAATAAAATCTAGATTACAAAATTTTATGAACAATTCTATCATTCCCAAAATGACCTCCAAATTCAGAATCATGATATTTTTGGATAATTTCCTGAATTTTTTTATAAGGCACACATCATCTCATTACTAAATCTTTGCATTTTTTATATAAATAAGGGTCATCCAAAAAATATGATTTTGCATCATAAATGAATTTCTTTTCCTATTATTCTGTCAGCCCATAAGGTAAAATACCACTAATAATATAATTTACAATATCAGCATATCGCGATAATTCCCATCCTTTTACATCATAAAGGTTTTCATCAGGAAAAGTTTCATTAATTTCTCTTTCTAAATCAAGTATTTCTTCTTGTTCTAGCCTAGATAGATGATCAACAATTTGATTATCAATCCCTTTTCTATGGACTATTACGAAATCAAACTCTTGCATAACAAGTACTCATCTAATTAATCTTGGTTTAACACCCTTCTTTTGCATTAAATATTTAATAGCTGAATGATCAGTATGCACAACACATTTAGCTCCAATCAGATATGAACTAAACTTATCAAAAGCATATACAATGATTAATAATTCTCTTTTAGTGGTGGTGTAATTAATCTGAGTATCATTAAGAGTCTTACTAGCATAATATATAACTTTAAAAAACTTATCATATCTCTATCCTAAAACAGCTCCAATTGCATAATCACTAGCATCACACATTAATTCAAAAGTTTTCTCCCAATCAGGTGAAACAATTATAAGAGCAGTGGTCAATTTTTCCTTTAAAGTTTCAAAGGCTTTAAGGCAATCTTGATTAAAGCCAAATTTTGTATCTTTTTACAGAATTTGACATAAAGGTTTAGTGATTTTTGAAAAGTCTTTCATATGTCTCTTGTAAAATCCAGCATGTCCTAAAAAGCTCCTAACTCCTCTTATAGTAGTAGGTGGAGGTAAGTTTGATATAACCTGTATTTTTGCAAGAACTACTTCCATGCCATTTTCTGAAATTTTCTGGCCAAGCATAATTCCTCCTGCAACCCTAAATTGACATTTTCCCAATTCAATACCAGATTATTCTTTTTACAACGTTCTAGAAATTTGTCTAAATAATTTAGACATATGTCAAATGAAGTTCCAAATACAGAAAAATCATCCATAAAGACTTCAATCCCTTTATCAATCAAATCACTGAAAATTGACATCATACATCTTTGAAATATTACAGGTGCATTACATAATCCAAAGGGCATTTGCTGAAAAATAAAATTTCCTTAAGGACTAGTAAATGTTGTTTTCTCTTGATCCTCTTGAGCAATATGTATTTGGTGATAGCTGGTATATCCATTTAGAAAGCACAAACATTTATGCCCAGCCAATCTATCCAACATCTGGTCCAAAAAGGGTAACGTAAAATGATCCTTCCTAGTGACAGAATTTAATTTTCTATAATCTATGTAGATTCTCCAACTAGTGACTTGTCTTGTTAATATTAATTCGTTAAGCTTATTTATCACTCCAGTCACACCTCCTTTCTTTAGAACACAGTGAATTGGACTTACCCATGCACTGTATGACATAAGATATATTATTCCATCATCTAAGCATTTTTAAAATCTCTTTCTTCATAAGTTCTTTCATCATAGGGTTTAATCTCCTTTGAGGACGAGCTCTTGGTTCATATGATCTTCTAATAAGATTCTATGCATACAAATTGAAGGACTGATTCCTTTGATATAAACTAATGTCCATCCAAAGGTTTTCTTATGTCTTTTTAAAGTTTTCAACAACTGTTGTTCTTGTGTATCTGTTATTTCTGAGGATACTATAATAGGTAATGTAGATAATTTATGAAGCCTGGGAAAGATTTAAAGATCTCCATAGAAAGTGTCCACACCATGCTTTGCCAGAATAGTTAATAATTCAAAATTTTTATAATGGATTAGCTGGATCTCTTAGATCAATAATTGACATTGCCGCTGGTGGATCATTAATATCAAAACCATTCGATGAAGCATATTCTTTAATTGAAGAGATGACTACTAATAATTTTGAATGGCCCTTTGAAAGGGTAAATCCAAAAAGAGTAGCTAATATTCTTGATTCTGATGCAATATCTATGTTAGTTTCCTAAATAGCTACTATATCAAAGAAGATAGATCAATATGGAATGAATTATTCTCAGACATCACGTTTACTTGAGGAAAACTGAATGGGACAAATTATAGAATATAAATCTTCTTATGAGATCTTAAATGCAAAAATAATCATTCTCATAATCTTTTTGCCAATTATTATAATCCTGGTTGGAAGAATCATCCAAATTTTAGTTGGAGTAACAAAAACTCTTAATGCTACAAATTCACAATGGGGGAAAAATAATGCGAACCAATTGGGAAACTCCAACAATCAAGGAAATCCAACTTATAAACCTTATTACCCTCTAGGATTTAATAATTTGCAGAGTAAGGAAAAAAATTGTCAATGACAAATTGATATTGCAAATGGGAAGCCAATTACAAAGTCAAGGAGCTACAATTAGAAACATGGAAAATTAATAGGGATGTATTGCTACTGCACTTAGCAATAGACATCCATGAACGTTGTGTAGTAATGTTGAAGTAAATCCTAAAGATCAAAACACAGAGTAAATTAATGCTATTCAACTAAGAAGTGGAAAAGAATTAGAAAACATAGTTAAAAATGAAGTGGAAGTTGAAGTTGAAAAAGATGAGGTGGAAAATGAAAATCTAGTGAAGATTCTTATTTTGACTCAGAATGTCCTAATAAACCAACCAATGAAATTCACTATAGAAAGAACAACACATCCATTTCCTCAAATATTGAAGCAGGAAAATAGAGATAATCAATTTTCAAAAGTTTTGGAGATAANAGTAATGTTGAAGTAAATCCTAAAGATCAAAACACAGAGTAAATTAATGCTATTCAACTAAGAAGTGGAAAAGAATTAGAAAACATAGTTAAAAAAGAAGTGGAAGTTGAAGTTGAAAAAGATGAGGTGGAAAATGAAAATCTTGTGAAGATTCTTATTTTGACTCAGAATGTCCTAATAAACCAACTAATGAAATTCACTATAGAAAGAACAACACATCCATTTCCTCAAAGATTGAAGCAGGAAAATAGAGATAATCAATTTTCAAAAGTTTTGGAGATAATGAGGAAATTGACGATAAACATTCCATTTGTTGAAGCCTTGGAACAAATGCTTAGCTATGTGAAGTTCATGAAAGATATACTTAATAATAAAAGAAAGTTTGTAGAAAATAAGACTGTTGCACTCAATGAAAAGTGTAACCCTATAATTCAGAAGAAGCTTCCTGAAAAACTTAAATATCCTGAAAGTTTTACTATTCCTTGTGCTATTGGTGAAAGATTTTTTGGAAAAGCTTTCTGTGATTTAGGATCCAGTATTATTCTTATGCTTTTATCAATTTTTAGAAGGTTGGGTTTAGGAGATATTTCACCTAAAACTGTAACTCTTCAATTAGCTGATCGTTCAATTACCTATCCTAAAGGAGTTATAAAAGATGGTTTGGTAAAAGTTGATAAATTTATCTTTCCTGTAGATTTTATTGTATTAGATATGGAGGAAGATAAAGAAATTTCTATCATTTTAGGAAGACCATTCCTTGCCACTAGAAGAGCTTTGATATATGTGCAGAAAGGAGAATTAACTATGAGAGTTAGTGATCAATAGGTTACATTTAATATTACAAAATTAATGATATACCCTGCAAAAGAGGAAGTGATTGAATGCTTCAGATTGGATATTAACAAATATTTAAGCCATGAATATTTCAAGAAGACATTCAAAAAAGAATTTGTAAAGGAATATTTGGAATATCAAGATGAGGATAAAATTCAAAATGAATCTGTGGAAGCGAGTAATGAACATTTGGATTATGTTCAGGAAAAATTTGAAATGTTAGACCCTACAAAAAGTAGTAAGAATTTGATTTCATCTATGAAGAAACCACCTGAACTAGAACCGAAAACACTTCTTACACATTTGAAGTATGCATTTTTAGGAGATTTATCTACATTACATGTTATAGTATCCTCAGAATTAACTGATACATAAGAACTATAGTTTTTGAAAACTTTAAGAAGATATAAAAAAGCCTTTAGATGGGCATTAGCTGATATTAAAGGAATCAACCCTTCAATTCGTATGCATAGAATTTTATTGGAAGATCAAGATGAACCAAGAGCCAATCCTTAAAGGAGATTGAATCTTATGATGAAAGAAGTTATTAAGAAAGAGAGTTTAAAATGGTTAGATGCTGGAGTAATATATCATATTTCAGACTGCTTGTATAGATTATAGAAAATTAAATTGAACCACCAAAAGGGATCATTTTCCCTTACCTTTTTTAGTCCAGATGTTGGATAGGCTGGCTGGGCAAATATATTTTAGTTTTCTAGATGGATATACCAGTTATCATCAAATTCATATAGGTATAGAGGATCAAGAGAAAACAACATTACTAGTCCATATGGAAATTTTGCCTTTCAACGAATGCCCTTTGGATTATGTAATGCTCTTACAACATTTAAAGATGTATGATGTCAATTTTTAGTGATTTAATTGAAAAAGGGATTGAATTCTTTATGGACAATTTTTCTGTATTTAGAACCTCATTTGAAATATGTCTAAATCATTTAAAGAAAGTTCTAGAATGATGTGAAAAGACTAGTATCATATTAAACAAAGAAAAATGTCAATTTATGGTTGCAGGAGGAATTGTACTTGGTCATAAAATTTCAGAAAGTGACATCAAAGTAGATCCTGCAAAAATTCAGGTAATATCAAACCTACCTGCACCTACACCATAAGAGGAGTTAGGAGCTTTTTATAACATGCTGGATTTTACAAGTGATACAGTAAAGATTTTTTAAAAATTACAAAGCCTTTGTGCCAACTTCTGGAAAAAGATACAAAATTTTACTTTAACCAAGATTACCTTAAAGCCTTTGAAACTTTAAAGGAAAAATTGGCCACTGCTCATATAATTGTTTCACCTGATTGGGAGAAACCTTTTGAACTAATGTGTGATGCTAGTGATTATGCAATTGGAGTTGTGTTAGGGAAAATATATGATAAGATTTTTAAACTCATATACTATGCTAGTAAGACTCGTAATGATGCTCAAATTAACTATATCACTACTGAAAGAGTTTAGTAATTGTTTATGCTTTTGATAAGTTTAGGTCATATCTGATTGAAGTTAAATGCATTTTGCATACTAACCACTCAACTATTAAATATTAATGCAAAAGAAGGACGTGAAACCAAGATTAATTAGATGGGTACTTCTGATGCAAGATTTTGATTTTGTAGTTGTAGATAGGAAAGGAACTGATAATCAAATTGCTAAACAGGAAGAAATTCTTGATTTAATAAGAGAAATAAATGAAACTTTTTCTGATGAACAACTTTAGCTGTAAAAGGATGGGAAATACCATGGTATGTTGATATTGTAAATTATATTTTTAGTGTTATTTTACCATATAAACTACCAAAACAACATAAAAAATTCATTTATGATAGAAAATCTTATTTTTGGGATGACCCTTATTTGTATAAACAATGCAAATATTTAGTAATAAGATGATGTGTGCCTTACAAAGAAATTCAAGAAATTATCCAAATAAGTCATGATTCTGAATTTTGTGGTCATTTGGGGAATGATAGAACTGTTCATAAAATTTTTGAAATCTGAATTTTATTGGCCTACTCTATTTAGAGATGTGCTGACCTCAATTTTGGTTGAGATCTAGGTTTTCCTCTTTAGTAGCTTAGGGTCTAGCCATAAGACTTTCTTGTTGACCATTCCTAGAGGATTAGAAAGGAACCCTCACCATTAGAATTTCTAAACTCTTCTTTGGTCAACTTGAAGTTCCACATACTGGTCCTAAACTTTAGCAATTAGTAGGTGGGACCACTATAGGGGAGCTCAAGGAGAGTTCCCATAGGATTGCTTGGCCTTAGGGTCAACCCTTTGGTAGTGTGGTCTTAGTTGCTCTCACTCACACACTTGTACGTTACACACCACTTTCAACCCTAAACCCAAACTTGATTAATTTTGATCCTTTGATCTTTTGGGAGACTCATGTAGATGGTTCCCTAGACCCACTATCCCTATGCTAGGGTTTAGATAAGACCAGTACATAAAAGACCCAAATGGCGAGTCCATTGGTCCATGGCTCAAATAGGGTGGTTGACACCTAAATTTCACTAAAATATATAACTTAGCCTTTTGCCCCCAAATCTGCCCAATTTACCAAAACCCCCCAAAACCCTAAGTTTGACCAAAATTCCCAATTTCACCCAAAACACCCAAATTTGTTCAAAAATCATCTCAAACTACTTGAAACCACCCAAATTGCACAAAACCTCCCAAAATTACCAAAATACCACTCATTTTGCCAAAATTACCAAAATACCTTTGGTGGCCCAAACTTTCCCAAAACCTTCAAAATCATTTCAAATGTCCCAAAAACCAATTTAGACCCTTCAATTGAGTCCAGTTTGACCAATTTGACCCATTTTGACCAAAAGCTTCAAATTGCCCTTAAAGAACCAATTACCTCAATTCACATCCAATGTCCACCAAATGGATTCCAATTTTCCCCAATTTCAATTATAAACTCAAAGTCATCATGACCAAACTCAGTTCAAACCAAATTCAAGCCCAATTGACCCACATTTGAATCCAATTTCAACCCAAATCAAAAAGCCCCAATTTGACCTAAAACCAAGATCTCACTCAATTGAACCTCCAAACATATCCAATTGCCATAATTTTGCATCATAAAATTTTCAAAACACTCTTCCATGTCAAAATGAGCCATCAATTGGCATTGGTCAAGCCTCTATTTTACTTAAAATCAACTTAGTCCAAAATCACCAATTTTGCCCTAAACTAGCCATGCCTCCAAATGTCACCAAATTAAATGCCCAAATCCCAAAATTGACACCCAGTTAATATTGAGAACTCTTCATAATATTCTGCTAGATCATTTTGAACCCTCAATTTGGACTTAGTCTAACTCTAGCCTAACCTAAACTCAAGTTTATCCCAACATCCCTAAATTGATCAAATGACCAAAATCCTTCAAATTGACCCTCCAAATCAATTAAAAACCACTACAAATCATTTCTAAACCCTTTTTCACAAACATCTACACCATCTAGATCAATCCATTGAGTCCAATGTCATGGCTATCCCAACACAACCCAACTTCATGCCAATTTGACCCAAAGTGAGCCCATGCACTAAAATTGACCAAGCCAAAGCTTCTACAACCAACTTTTACACCCTAGTGACCAGTTTAGACTCACCTAGCACATCCTATGGGAGCGATGGACCAATGGTCCCTTGATTTAAGGGATTTTATCCTTTTTTAGGCCTAAACCAAAACATACTTGCCATCATGCCATACCATTAGGAGTTAAGCATAATTAAACCTCCCCTTGGCTCAATTGGCTGCCTGACCACCTCCCCTGCTCTGGCCAACCACCCTAGTCACCAGAAAACACCAAATTTGAGTGTCCAATGCCTCCATCCAAACCCAAACTCACCCATCTCAGTTGGTCAATTCTAATTGGCTTTGGAACTTTTAAACCCTACACATAAGCATTGTTTTGCACCCACAAATTGTCCCTGACAGCCACCCTAAGCCCTTTTATTTAAACCACTCACCAATGGCCAAAACATAAGGCAAGCCAATTTCCTTGGGGAAATCCTGCCCAATTGCTTCCAGACACTCTCCAAGAACTCTTAAGCTCAAGCCCATCATTTTCCCCCTCTGGATTCCCTTGTGAGAGCTTAATTTTGGGTTCACAATTCAAGGAAAACTAGGAAAAATTTCCCTACAACTCCACAATCCACCAAACTCCAATTAATTATGCACACACCATCCTATGAGTGAGAGAAGTTCATTCCCCATAAAAGCCCCATCACAAAGAGCCCCTATCATAGATTTTGATCAACACCTGAAATCCACTTTGATCGAAATAATACCTAGAAAATTAACCAATGCCTAAGACTTCATCTGGATATTTTTTTGAACAAATCGAAGCTGCTAGAATCATATGATTGAGGCCTCGCCTCTCAGACAATGGTATTGAGCCTCAACCCTAAATTGAGCTTCATTTGATTCTCCATACATATTTACTATATTTCATACCGCATATGCCATATAGATATGTTCGTATTGAGTAGATGAAGGTATAAGAACAAACCTGAAGTGATTTGGTTGAGTCTAGCTCGAGATCATAAGGCTTTAGTGTATAAGACTTACGGGATAAGTCACTTGAGGACGATGAACGGATGTCGTCTGATCTCGCGTTTATATCATGGACGGTTGAGATCACGTTGGACTAGTAGATGGAATAAAAAGGCAGGCTGACGAGGCAGNAACAAACCTGAAGTGATTTGGTTGAGTCTAGCTCGAGATCATAAGGCTTTAGTGTATAAGACTTACGGGATAGGTCACTTGAGGATGATGAACGGATGTCGTCTGATCTCACGTTTATATCATGGATGGTTGAGATCACGTTGGACTAGTAGATGGAATGAAAAGGCAGGCTGACGAGGCATATACGTGGTTGGCGACATCAAATAGTGGAGTGCTGCATGGAGACTTTGGAGCTGGCGAGGTTGAGGTGGCACCGCGTGTTTAAGTAGAAAAATATGGATTTTTTGGATTTATTTAAATATCTGGAATTGAAAACTTCATATCTTTTCATAGAAAAATCATAAATATAAATTTNCTGCATGGAGACTTTGGAGCTGGCGAGGTTGAGGTGGCACCGCGTGTTTAAGTAGAAAAATATGGATTTTTTTGGATTTATTTAAATATCTGGAATTGAAAAATTCATATCTTTTCATAGAAAAATCATAAATATAAATTAAAAAAACCCTTTTTCTCAGTGAATAGAGGAGAATAATGTGGACCAAAAATAAAAATTATTGGACAACTCTTTGATTCTTAATTAATTAAATACTCTTTGTGGTATTTCAATTCATTATGGCTAAGCATTGCTCACCATGGCTTGAAATTTTGAGGGTTTGTTCCTCGTGATGGAGACTATGTTCTCTGATTTTTCATAAGTCGGAGGAAATCTCAGTGTTTCTAATTCTAATTTTCAAGCTAAGATGTTTATTTTGGCTTAATCTAACTATATAAATTGAAATACCACTTGAAAATTTTGGGACAATATTTAGTAGGTTTCTTTTGGTCAAAGAAGCTTAGAAAAAATATTATGAGGGTTTAAATAATTTTGTAAATTTCTATAATTAATTGAATGTGTATATCTTTTATTAATTTATTTAAATTAAATATTGATAAAAAATCAATTCCACATTATGTGTAAAAATCATTTTAGTCAACTGTAAAAACTTGAGAATTATTTGATTAAGTTTAAGCACTAAAATTGATCTTTTAAGAAACATTGTATTTTTGTACTAAAGTAATTATATTCAATTAAATACNACTTGAGAATTATTTGATTAAGTTTAAGCACTAAAATTGATCTTTTAAGAAACATTGTATTTTTGTACTAAAATAATTATATTCAATTAAATAAATTTAGGAAAATTATGAAAAGTGGTTTTTTAAGTTCCTTGTGATTAGCAGCACTTAAGAAAAATAAAAATAATTCTTGATAACTTACTTGATTTTTGAGCTTTATTTTGAATTAAAAATAATAAAAATAATTAAGATTTCTAAAAATACATAAATATTTCAAAATGTTCCTAATGGTTCCTTAATCATTTAGGACTTATTAAAATATTTTTCCTAATTTTTCTAAGCTAAAAAAAATCTCCAAATGATTAAAAATGTATTTCCCTTATTTTCTCCTTAAATTTATTACAATAAATAAATTGAAAAATCATAAAAATATAATATTTGTTTTCTGTGAGTTCTTTAGACTTAGGGAGGTTTAATAAAATTGTAAAAACAATTTTTGGTAATTAAAATAAAAATTTTCAATTGATTAAATCATTTAAAAACCAATAAATAATTGCAAAATTAAATTAAAACATAATTTAGAAAAACATAGAATTTTGCCTAAGTGTTTTCTCTGACCAAAGGGAATCTCTAATACTTTTCTCATAAACGAAAAACTATATTTTGATTGATTAAACAAATCAACTTTGAAAATCCTATTTTCTAGGTTAAAATAATTATTTAAAGTAAATATAAATTTAAAAAAACCACAGTTTTCANTCAATTTTGGTTGAGATCTAGGTTTTCCTCTTTAGTAGCTTAGGGTCTAGCCATAAGACTTTCTTGTTGACCTTTCCTAGAGGATTAGAAAGGAACCCTCACCATTATAATTTCTAAACTCTTCTTTGGTGAACTTGAAGTTCCATATACTGGTCCTAACCTTTAGCAATTAGTAGGTGGGACCACTATAGGGGAGCTCAAGGAGAGTTCCCATAGGATTGCTTGTCCTTAGGGTCAACCCTTTGGTAGTGTGGTCTTAGTTGCTCTCACTCACACACTTGTACGTTACACACCACTTTCAACCCTAAACCCAAACTTGATTAATTTTGATCCTTTGATCTTTTGGGAGACTCATGTAGATGGTTCCATAGACCCACTATCCCTATGCTAGGGTTTAGATAAGACCAGTACATAAAAGACCCAAATGGCGAGTCCATTGGTCCATGGCTCAAATAGGGTGGTTGACACCTAAATTTCACTAAAATATATAACTTAGCCTTTTGCCCCCAAATCTGCCCAATTTACCAAAACCCCCCAAAACCCTAAGTTTGACCAAAATTCCCAATTTCACCCAAAACACCCAAATTTGTTCAAAAATCATCTCAAACTACTTGAAACCACCCAAATTGCACAAAACCTCCCAAAATTACCAAAATACCACTCATTTTGCCAAAATTACCAAAATACCTTTGGTGGCCCAAACTTTCCCAAAACCTTCAAAATCATTTCAAATGTCCCAAAAACCAATTTAGACCCTTCAATTGAGTCCAGTTTGACCAATTTGACCCATTTTGACCAAAAGCTTCAAATTGCCCTTAAAGAACCAATTACCTCAATTCACATCCAATGTCCACCAAATGGATTCCAATTTTCCCCAATTTCAATTATAAACTCAAAGTCATCATGACCAAACTCAGTTCAAACCAAATTCAAGCCCAATTGACCCACATTTGAATCCAATTTCAACCCAAATCAAAAAGCCCCAATTTGACCTAAAACCAAGATCTCACTCAATTGAACCTCCAAACATATCCAATTGCCATAATTTTGCATCATAAAATTTTCAAAACACTCTTCCATGTCAAAATGAGCCATCAATTGGCATTGGTCAAGCCTCTATTTTACTTAAAATCAACTTAGTCCAAAATCACCAATTTTGCCCTAAACTAGCCATGCCTCCAAATGTCACCAAATTAAATGCCCAAATCCCAAAATTGACACCCAGTTAATATTGAGAACTCTTCATAATATTCTGCTAGATCATTTTGAACCCTCAATTTGGACTTAGTCTAACTCTAGCCTAACCTAAACTCAAGTTTATCCCAACATCCCTAAATTGATCAAATGACCAAAATCCTTCAAATTGACCCTCCAAATCAATTAAAAACCACTACAAATCATTTCTAAACCCTTTTTCACAAACATCTACACCATCTAGATCAATCCATTGAGTCCAATGTCATGGCTATCCCAACACAACCCAACTTCATGCCAATTTGACCCAAAGTGAGCCCATGCACTAAAATTGACCAAGCCAAAGCTTCTACAACCAACTTTTACACCCTAGTGACCAGTTTAGACTCACCTAGCACATCCTATGGGAGCGATGGACCAATGGTCCCTTGATTTAAGGGATTTTATCCTTTTTTAGGCCTAAACCAAAACATACTTGCCATCATGCCATACCATTAGGAGTTAAGCATAATTAAACCTCCCCTTGGCTCAATTGGCTGCCTGACCACCTCCCCTGCTCTGGCCAACCACCCTAGTCACCAGAAAACACCAAATTTGAGTGTCCAATGCCTCCATCCAAACCCAAACTCACCCATCTCAGTTGGTCAATTCTAATTGGCTTTGGAACTTTTAAACCCTACACATAAGCATTGTTTTGCACCCACAAATTGTCCCTGACAGCCACCCTAAGCCCTTTTATTTAAACCACTCACCAATGGCCAAAACATAAGGCAAGCCAATTTCCTTGGGGAAATCCTGCCCAATTGCTTCCAGACACTCTCCAAGAACTCTTAAGCTCAAGCCCATCATTTTCCCCCTCTGGATTCCCTTGTGAGAGCTTAATTTTGGGTTCACAATTCAAGGAAAACTAGGAAAAATTTCCCTACAACTCCACAATCCACCAAACTCCAATTAATTATGCACACACCATCCTATGAGTGAGAGAAGTTCATTCCCCATAAAAGCCCCATCACAGAGAGCCCCTATCATAGATTTTGATCAACACCTGAAATCCACTTTGATCGAAATAATACCTAGAAAATTAACCAATGCCTAAGACTTCATCTGGATATTTTTTTGAACAAATCGAAGCTGCTAGAATCATATGATTGAGGCCTCGCCTCTCAGACAATGGTATTGAGCCTCAACCCTAAATTGAGCTTCATTTGATTCTCCATACATATTTACTATATTTCATACTGCATATGCCATATAGATATGTTCGTATTGAGTAGATGAAGGTATAAGAACAAACCTGAAGTGATTTGGTTGAGTCTAGCTCGAGATCATAAGGCTTTAGTGTATAAGACTTACGGGATAGGTCACTTGAGGATGATGAACGGATGTCGTCTGATCTCACGTTTATATCATGGATGGTTGAGATCACGTTGGACTAGTAGATGGAATGAAAAGGCAGGCTGACGAGGCATATACGTGGTTGGCGACATCAAATAGTGGAGTGCTGCATGGAGACTTTGGAGCTGGCGAGGTTGAGGTGGCACCGCGTGTTTAAGTAGAAAAATATGGATTTTTTGGATTTATTTAAATATCTGGAATTGAAAACTTCATATCTTTTCATAGAAAAATCATAAATATAAATTTAAAAAACCCTTTTTCTCAGTGAATAGAGGAGAATAATGTGGACCAAAAATAAAAATTATTGGACAACTCTTTGATTCTTAATTAATTAAATACTCTTTGTGGTATTTCAATTCATTATGGCTAAGCATTGCTCACCATGGCTTGAAATTTTGAGGGTTTGTTCCTCATGATGGAGACTATGTTCTCTGATTTTTCATAAGTCGGAGGAAATCTCAGTGTTTCTAATTCTAATTTTCAAGCTAAGATGTTTATTTTGGCTTAATCTAACTATATAAATTGAAATACCACTTGAAAATTTTGGGACAATATTTAGTAGGTTTCTTTTGGTCAAAGAAGCTTAGAAAAAATATTATGAGGGTTTAAATAATTTTGTAAATTTCTATAATTAATTGAATGTGTATATCTTTTATTAATTTATTTAAATTAAATATTGATAAAAAATCAATTCCACATTATGTGTAAAAATCATTTTAGTCAACTGTAAAAACTTGAGAATTATTTGATTAAGTTTAAGCACTAAAATTGATCTTTTAAGAAACATTGTATTTTTGTACTAAAGTAATTATATTCAATTAAATAAATTTAGGAAAATTATGAAAAGTGGTTTTTTAAGTTCCTTGTGATTAGCAGCACTTAAGAAAAATAAAAATAATTCTTGATAACTTACTTGATTTTTGAGCTTTATTTTGAATTAAAAATAATAAAAATAATTAAGATTTCTAAAAATACATAAATATTTCAAAATGTTCCTAATGGTTCCTTAATCATTTAGGACTTATTAAAATATTTTTCCTAATTTTTCTAAGCTAAAAAAAATCTCCAAATGATTAAAAATGTATTTCCCTTATTTTCTCCTTAAATTTATTACAATAAATAAATTGAAAAATCATAAAAATATAATATTTGTTTTCTGTGAGTTCTTTAGACTTAGGGAGGTTTAATAAAATTGTAAAAACAATTTTTGGTAATTAAAATAAAAATTTTCAATTGATTAAATCATTTAAAAACCAATAAATAATTGCAAAATTAAATTAAAACATAATTTAGAAAAACATAGAATTTTGCCTAAGTGTTTTCTCTGACCAAAGGGAATCTCTAATACTTTTCTCATAAACGAAAAACTATATTTTGATTGATTAAACAAATCAACTTTGAAAATCCTATTTTCTAGGTTAAAATAATTATTTAAAGTAAATATAAATTTAAAAAAACCACAGTTTTCACCTCTAATGTTTTAATTACTCTATGGATAGGGTATTCTAAAATCTCTTAAGTCACTTGAATTATGCTTCATAAGTTATGAGGTGAAGAGTTCTAAGAGTAAAGTGGTCATTTTAGGCTTTTGGTTCCTTAATCAAAATTTACAATTAACCAAAGGGAAAATGAGTAATATTGATCTTAATGAATATGTTTGGATGATTGAAATATAATGGGAAAAAGGTAGAAATTAACTTGCCTCCTTTTCCATAATAAGAATAAATTTATGAATTTTCTAAATTATCAGATTTGGAAGTTAATTAAAATCAAATGATTTCTATGTGATGGGCTTAAGCTAAGGAGATGATGTTTCACTTATGATTAAGTCCACAATTAATGATAACTTGACTGCTTTTAATCAGAATCAATATTATCTAAATTAAAATTTTAATATTTGCTAATCTTTTTCCTATTAGATTTGTTAAGGGGCTTGGTGGTGATCTAGGGTTGATTTTAATACTTGTTTAATGGGATTTAGAAGATAATAGGATTGATGATTAACATCCCAAAGCCCAGCTTTAGTGGTGGGTACAATGGTCCTTAATGAGTCGAAGTTGCCTTAGGGACATTTACTACATAACTTTTAAGTAAATTATCAATTGATTAGTTGAATACCCTGTCCACAAGATGATTAAAATGTCAAAGTTTACCGAGTAATGGGGTAATTTTAATTTGACCTTGGATGATTAGTAGAATAATATGATAAGTTTAAAATGAACTCAAATATTTCAAGGGACCTTTAAAGCAATTCAGGGCCATTCCTCGAACACTTTATATTCTGTTGAATATTTTGTAGGATAAATTGAACTTACTGTATTTTGTTCTAAAGTCATTCATTGAGATCTTTTGGGACTCAATAAATCATACTTCGAAGTCTGATAGATATACCTTCATCTACTCTTGCAATTTATTTAAATTAATGTAAGATTATGTACATTTTGTAAAAGCTAATCTTTCAGCAGGGATGCCTAGAACATGACAGGTACACTTTAATAGTGTTACTTAATTTCACTAGCAAATTTCTGGCATTTTACTTTCTATTATAAACTCCTTGAGGTGAGTTCATTACTTCACTTGCCAATTCAAAACAACTTTTTCAAAAATTAATCAACATTTTCAAAACCTAAAACAAACTGTTTCAAAGGTAACCATAAATCCTTTGAAATTTGACTAAACTTAAAATGTCTTTTTGAATTTATGAGATTCCCTCGGAGGAGGTAAGCCACNCCCCCAAGCAAAACTAAACATCTGAACACCCAATGACAAGAAGAAACACAGTCTCAGTATCAGAACATTACTGCTCATGGCCTCAATCACAATCCCAACAATCATTTTTGAACTCTTNATATATATATATATATATATATATATATATATATATATATATATATATATATATATATACAAAAAACCCCCAAGCAAAACTAAACATCTGAACACCCAATGACAAGAAGAAACACAGTCTCAGTATCAGAACATTACTGCTCATGGCCTCAATCACAATCCCAACAATCATTTTTGAACTCTTAGGTAAGGAATTTGAAGCTTGTCCCCCTGAGTTAGTAAGTGTAGGGAGGGGGAGAGGATTGTGGATACCTCAGGATGATTAGCATTAGCACCCTCCTTAGCTAGAAAATTTGCAGGTCTATTAGCTTCTCTATACACAAATGAGAAATGAATCTTACTTTCGNCCCTGAGTTAGTAAGTGTAGGGAGGGGGAGAGGATTGTGGATACCTCAGGATGATCAGCATTAGCACCCTCCTTAGCTAGAAAATTTGCAGGTCTATTAGCTTCTCTATACATAAATGAGAAATGAATCTTACTTTCAGTGCTGAGCTTTTTAATTCTGTGAATCCTNGAACACCCAATGACAAGAAGAAACACAGTCTCAGTATCAGAACATGACTGCTCATGGCCTCAACCACAATCCCAGCAATCATTTTTGCACTCTTAGGTAAAAAAATTGAAGCTTGTCCCCCTGAGTTAGTAAGTACCTCAGGATGATCAGCATTAGCACCCTCCATAGCTAGAAAATTTACAGGTCTATTAGCTTCCCTATACACAAATGAGAAATGAATCTTACTTTCAGTGTTGAGCTTTTTAATTCTGTGAATACATTGATTGATATGCCAAGAGGAAGACATCTTAAACTTGAGTAACTCCACCAGCAGGGAGGAGTCCACTTCAGCAACAATCCACTGCCACTTATTCTTCTTAGCAAAATTTAATGCCCAATATAGAGCATCAACTTCAATTTCCAAAGCATCATCAGCTATATAAGGGGCCTTATAGAAAAGCAAAGTATTCTCTTTGTGATCTCTAAAAATAACCCCAATACCTGCTCTCTAGTTTGTGTAGCTGCCATCAGTATTAATTTTAATGAAAGGATAAGGAGTNAGCCCAGCAGTTAGACATCACCCATGTAGCACTGGCCTCCCTCTCCTCATGTTTGGCCATGTTTCTAGCCATTCAAATAAACCAAGCAACAATGAAGGGAATTGCCATGAGATTTATCTCTTCCCAATCCTTAGTACAATTTGTAATGTTATCCCAACCAATGTTAATAAGGTTGATGTTCATTTGGGAAGTCAATCTATTCCAAGCCTCCTTAGCAAAGTTGCACCTGAAGAATAAATGATCCCTTGTGTCCTGATCAAGCTTTCATAGATGGCATCTAGAAGGACCTTTCAGGCCTTTAAGTTTCAGAATATCATCAGTGGGGAGACGGTTATTAAGAACTCTCCAAGAAAAGAACAACATGGAAGGGGTAAGGTGTTTTTGGCAAGAGAAAACATTCCACTGGCAGGTTTCCTAGCTGTATAAATAGTTCTGGATATCTTTTGAGATACTAGCTTTGGTCCTGTTCATCAAATTAAGTTGATCCTCATTTTTTCTGTCAAATTGGATAGTAGAGATGTAGCTGACAGACTGCTCCTTCAGTAAACCCCTCAAGAAGTCCTCAGACAATACATTGCCAACCCAACAGTCCTTGACCAATAAATCCCCCTCCTTTTCATCCTGTAAAGGTTCCAAATAATCATTAGAACACCAGTTTTCTTTCCAAAAATTAATATTCCCTTGTCCCAAATCCCATCTTAGCAGCTTTTCAATGTCTTCTCTGGCCTTAAGCATCTGGACCCAAATTCTGGAGTCTCACACCTTCCTAGTGACCTCCCTAGTGTGGACAAACTTACAGTATTTAGCCTGCATGAAATTGGCCCACAAGCTTTCATTTTGTCTGAATTTAATCTAAATCTTACACAGGCTAATGTGTTGCATCTGGTGCAAACCTTTAAATCCTAAACCACCAGCCTCCCTTTGTTTAGACACTTTTGGCCAACTAGCCTAATCCACTTATTTCTTATTCCCAACCCACAGAAATTTGTTGAAAGTTCTTTCCAACATCAAAGAGGTACTTCTTTTCATTGTAGCCACTTGGAGAGCATACAAAGGGATAGAGGTAAGAATGCTCTTCAGTAGGGTGATCCTACCACCATTGGACAAAAAGGAGTTAGAACACCCCTGAAGAGAAGAGGTTATCTTATCAATAACCTCATCAAATTGGATCAATTTTGTTCTTCCTCTGGTAAGATGGATCCCCAAGTATTTGAAGGGGAGACTCAAGCTAGAGAAACCAATATAAGAATGCATCCATTGCCTGATTGGTAGAGAGGCTTTTTTGCTGATCAGAATCTCACATTTGTCCTTGTTTACCTTTAGACCTGACACCTATTGGAAATGTTGAAGACACTCCATAATGAACTTGGTAGCAGACTTAGAAGCCCTAGTGAACAGCAGGATGTCATCAGCATAGATCAGATGGCTGATGTCCATCTTAGCTCTATTGTGATAAGAGTTGAAGCTTTTCCTATTCTCCTTGCAGTCCATCAGTCTAGAGAAGTAGTCCAACACCAGTATAAAAATGGTGGGGGACAAAAGGTCCCCTTGTTTAATTCCTCTGGTGGCTTTAAAGAAACTATGGGCTTTACCATTTATAAAAACTGAGTTTATGTTATCCTCAAGCCATCTTTTAGTCATCTTGCAGCACTCCCTGGAACAACCCCTAGCCTCCAAGCATTCAATGATGAAATCCCAGTTTACCATGTCATAAGCCTTCATTAGATCAAGCTTAAAAATGGCATTTCACCCTCTGCAAGGTTTCTCCAAATCCTGTAGAAGTTCTTGAGCCAGGAAGATGTTATCCCCAACACTTCTGCCTTTCACAAAGGCAACTTGGTTAATGCTGACAAGTTGAGGTAAAACAGGCTGAAGCTTGTGGACAATGATTTTACTTATGATCTTGCTTATGACATTATTGAGACTCACTACAGTCATAAGTCCAACGTTCTTGTTAGTAGTCTTTTCACAAACAGTTTTTTCCAACTCATCTTGCTTATGCAGATGCCAAAAACACCTTACCCCTTCCATGATGTATACTCACTACAGTCATAAGTCCAAGGTTCTTGTTAGTCATCTTGATTATGCGGATGATGCTATCCTCTTCTCTAATGCTAGTAAATCTAACATCAAGGTGTTAATGAGGGCTCTTGAAGAATTTCAACAAGCTTCTGGGTTACAATTTAACAAAGAAAAATGTAATTTTTTCTTTGGGACGGATGTCAAAAGCTCTATTGCCTCTTGGGCTATCTCGTTTTCTGGTTTTCACTCCACCTCCCTTCCCATTAAATATCTTCAGGTCAATCTTTTGAGAGGGCATCGTCTGCAAACCCAATTAGATGAGGAGGTCAAAAGGATCAAAAATAAAATTAATGATTCAAGGAATATCTTTTTTTTAATGGGGGTCGCCTCACCTTGCTTAAAAGTTTTTTATTTAGTATTCCTTTATACGCCTTGCAATTTCTTAATCTCAAGAAGAGTACTCAACTTTCTCTTGAGAGACTTTTCAATTGGTTTCTCTGGATGGGTGGTTATTCCAATAAGCATTGAACTTCTTGTCATAAAGTTTGAAAGCCTATTTCTACTGGAAGGTTAGGGCTTAAAGTTTTAATCAAATCTCTAGAATTAATATGTGCAAGCTTTGGTTTAAACTTTGCTCCAATGATTCCTTATGGGCTAAATTTCTCTATCATAAATATTGCTCTTACCATCATCCGTTTGTTGTTCAATGGAAGACTGGTGATTTTAGAATTTGTAAAGACATTCTTAAAATGAGAATGTTTGCCCGTAATTTTATTTTTTGGGACGTTGGTGAGGGCAAGATTTTGATTTGGCATGATCAATGGGGGCTTTGTGACAAGATCATGTTGCGGCAAAGTATCCCGCCTAAGTTAACTATTTCAGAACTTTGGCTTCAAGGTAATTGGGATGTCAATAAACTTAATGATCTTTTTGGTGCTCATGAGGCGGCTAAAATTGCTAAACTTCCCAAAAATAACACTATGAATGACACTTCGCTATGGAAATCTACTGTTGGTTTTTCCCCCACCAAAATGCTTTATACTAATATCTATCCTTATATTGCTTGGAGGTGGAGTCAAGCTATTTGGCACAAGCTTATTTCTCCATCTACTTCTTTTTTCTTATGGATATTTTTTCTTAATTTTTTGTCTTTGGATGATATTTTGAAGCTTAAAGGTTTGAAAATGGTGTCTCAATGTTATTTATATAAAAAGGACTCCAAAACGATTGTGCATCTATTTTTTCTTTGTCCTTTGCTACTAATATTTGGAATATGTTGGGTAACCATTTCAATATAAAATGGCCTTTTTCTTCTTCTATTGCGGATTATCTCCATATTTGGAAAATTGCTATTTCTGTGGATAAAAATTTGTGTTGGTTTCCAATGGTTTTTCTTTGGTTTATCTGGGTGGTGAGGAATGAAGCTAAGTATAATAACAATTTGATTGCACCTTATATTACTGTCAATAACATTTTGGCTCATTTCAAACAGGCATGTCGTTCCTTATCTTTGTCAGCGGATATTATGCATTCTAAAGTGGGTAGGATGGCCATTTTTAGATGGCAACCCCCACCTATGGACTGGGTTAAATTTAATAAGGATAACAGTTGGATCTCCAGTGTGGCTGGGGCAGGTGGGATCCTTTTGAATCATTTTGGGTAGTGTCTTTATTATTTTGCTTCTCTGATTTGTGTCGCCTCATCTTTGGAGGCTGAAAGTTGGGCTTTTCTTTTAGCTGTTCAGGTTGGGGCTCTTCTTAAATTTACTAAAATCATTTTTGAGATGGATTCACAAATGCTTTTGGATGAGTTCTACAATATCGCTATGCCTCGATGGGATTTACTTACTAATATGAATCAAATTCGAGATTATATTCATAGATACAATCATTTGTCTTTTGTTTACAGAGAAGGTAACTCTCCTACTGATTGGTTAGCTCATTTGGCTAGGAATTCTATTAATGTTAGTTGTGGCACTTTACCCATGCTGCATCGTCGCACCCTTCTGAATGGTGATTTGCTTGATTCTCCATACCTTAGTTGTTAATGCCTCACTTCACAATTGGTTTTTTGTTATGGGAAGGATTAGTGTTTTATCATTCTACGACATTATCCTTTCAATATTATCTTCGGTGCTGGACTTTCTGGGGGATGCAGTCTTACATTTATACCACCATCTCATTGTTTAGTTTTGGCCATTTTTTTGGATGCAAAATTGGTTAAGGTTTTTTAGATATGGATTAGCTTTTCCTTGGGGGAAGTTTTCTTTATTTTACATTTATACCACCATTTCTATATTTAGTTATTGTATTAGCTTTTTGGATATGAATATGGGCTATGTTGCTGTTAGCTATTTTCGTTCAGACCATTTGGTTATGGCATAGAATTGGCTAAGGTTTTTTGGATTTCCTGAGGAATGCATTACATTTATACCATCTTCCCCTTATTTTGTTTTGACTATGATCTGGATTCAAAATTGGATAAGACTATTTGGTTATGGCGTGCGTTAGCTCCTACTGGGGGTTGTCTCCTTTGTTTTATAGTTATACCACCATCTTTATATTTAGTTATCTAGCTATGTTTCTGGATTGGCTCTTATGAGTGGATTAGAATTTTTGTCGTTGGTAATTTTTTGGTTTGTTCCACTACAGCTGCTGGAACCATTATCTCAAGGCTAACTTTTATTTATGGTTTTAAGACTTTTTGGCTCGACCTCCCACTGATCTTTTTTATTTTTCTGATAATGTCGAGGCAATTTGTGAGGCTTTTCTAAATGCAGGTCGTCATTTATAAAGTGTTTATTGCAACGACTTCCAGATGGTGTAACTTTTTCTTTTGTGCAGGAAAGGAGCCGCTCAAAGATTATCTATTTTGGGTCACCTGTTTTTTGGTTTTGATGTACCTTTTCATTTTTCCTTTTTTTTTTTGCATTGCGTGGTACTATAGATTTTGGAACCTAGGATTATAATGTATTTTTGTTTTTTAGCTGGAGATCCTCTATCCCTCCCTTATTTTGTAACTTTTTTAAGTTTAACGCGTAAGGAGCCACTAGTTGCTCTTTTATTATATATATATATATATA
>JXCR01034167.1:175043-188084 GCA_002079205.1 Phalaenopsis hybrid cultivar | reverse complement strand
ATATATATATTGGTAGAAGGAGCTACATGTGATTAAACAAAAGAAAATTACAAAAGAGAGGCTACCAAGAAGAACCCCATTGCTAACAAAATAAAAGTACCTATGGGTTGCACTTCCAAAAGAAAAAAAAGCAATTAAGTGAAGAAAAAAAGGAACTATCCTAAGATAATGGGCATTAAAATTATGCCCATGAAGTAGGAAAGAGAGGGGGATGGGTGGGAGAGATAGACACAAAAATCAATTGGGAATCAGCTCCACAAGTTGCAAGATAATGGGCTGGCTTGTTCCCTTCTCTATAGTTAAAAGCAAAGAAGATAGTCATATCCTTAATCCGATGCTTCATTTGAGTGATATTTTGTTGAATGTACCAAAGGGTCCACCAACTGTGAAGAATCAACCTCAGCCTGAATAAAGTTCCAGATTTAGCCATTCTCAGTGTCCAGAATAGAGCTATGGTTTCTGCTTCCATGGCATCCACAACCATAATGGGAGATTGGAAATAAAGCAAACATCTGCCATTAGAGTTCCTGAAGACCCCACCAATGCCTGCCTTCTTTGGAGTGAAACTTCCATCTGTGTTGACTTTAATGAAGGGGAACAAAGGTTTGTTCCAAACCACTTTCATTAGCTGTAAACTTTTCTGTTGGTCATTTCTGTAGATGTTCAAAATATTTGGGAAATTCTTCCATTTAATGAGTTTACTTATGCAAGCAAGATAATTGGATGCTACCTTGTCCACCCCTGCCAGATTATCCTCATGCTTAGCTTGGTTTCTAGCATTCCAAACAAACTAAGCAAGTATGAAAGGAATACACTCCAGTTTCTGCTCCCTCCAGCCCTTTCAATAGTCATTAAGCTAGTGCCATTCTAGCTGTAAAGTGTTGAGATGAAGATGTGTTTGCAGAGCCCTCCAGGTTTGTTGGGAGTAATTGCACTTGAAAAATAAATGAGGGACTGATTCAATGTCATTTTTGCATCGATAGCACATGGAAGGACCTCTAAGCCCTTTTAATTTGAGAATGTCATCTCTGGGAAGTAAGTTTTTGAAGACTCTCAAAATGAAGGATGACATTGAAGGAGTTAGGAAATGATTCCACAGACAATCCCCCCAATCAATCCTTTCCCAACTATAAATCTTTTCATAAATGATTTTGGATAGGCTCTGGTTGGAACCAGATATCACTGCCAGATTGTCCCTTCTAGATTTATCAAATTGAATCTTTGTAACCTGATGAACTGAGCTTTCAGTAGGCAAGGTCTTTAGCATGATTTCAGACCAATCATTATCCTCCCAACACTCATTCACCCTTGTAACATTGTTCTGAATTTCAGGCAAGGGTTCAATAACATCCTCTGGACACCATCTGTCCAGCCAGAAATTTAAATCCCCTTTGCCCAGATCCCATAAAAACAACTTTTTGCACTATCTCTGACTTTTAGCATTCTCTTCCAAGTTCTGGAGTCTCCCCCTTTGCTGCTGATGGAGTTGGGATGGGCAAATCAATAATATTTTGCATTCATGAACTTAGCCTAAAGATTATCCTGTTGTCTGAACTTTAACCATAGTCTACATAAACTAATATGTTGGAGTTGCTCTAGGCCCCTGAACCCCAAGCCACCTGCATAATAAGGTTTTGTCACTTTCTGCCAGCTAGCCCAAATCATTTTCTTCGCCCAGCCTAAAGAATCCTATTGAAAGTTCTTCCAAGTAAAATCCTTGTGCTCTTCTTCATAGTTGCCACTTGGAGAGTGTACATTAGAAAGGTTGTAAGAATACTTTTCAGTAGAGTAATCCTCCCACCACTGGAAAGAAAAGAGTTTGCCTAGCTCTGGAGTTGTGAGTTTGTCTTGTCAACCACCTCATCAAAATGTAAGAGTTTATACCTTCCTTTTGTTAATTGGACCCCCAAGTATTTGAAAGGTACAGACATCTGTTGGAAGCCAATAAAATCCAAGATCCACTACTTAATCTGAGGAGTAGTCTCTTGCTAAACAACCATGGCTTTTATCAAGATTGATCTTCATGCCTGAGCAGTTTTGGAAATCTTTCAGGCACTTATGAAGCTTCTTGACAGTAGCTTTGTTAGCTCTGGAGAAGATAAGTATGTCATCAGCATACAATAGGTGACTGATATCAAGTATAGATTTATGATGATATTGATTGTAGCTCTTCCTTTGATTCGGTTTATCAATCAATTTTAATAAATAATCCATTGCAAGAATGAAAATAGTTGGAGAAAGTGGGTCTCCTTGTTTTAATCCCCTAGAAGCAGAAAAGAACCCATGATCACTTCCATTAATCAACACTGAATTCACAATCCCCTCGATGCATCTTCTGATAATCATATAGAAGGCATTGGAGAAGCCCCTAGCTTTCATAATATCCAACACAAAATCCTAGTTAATAGTATCATAAGCTTTTTCAATGTCTAATTTGTAAATAAGATTGCTACCCCAACAAGACATATCTAGGTCCATCAGCAATTCCTGTGCCAGTAAAACATTATCCCCAATACTTCTGCTTTTGACAAAAGCAACTTACTTGGGACTAATAATGTGCTGTAAGATAGGTTGAAGCCTCATCACAATGATCTTCCTAATAATTTTGCTAATCAAATTTGTAAGACTGATGGTTCTGAAGTTCTTCTAACTGTCTCTTATGCTTGATTTTGGAAAAAGTACTATATTGGCAGCACAAAAATATAGTGGTAAAGCACCTCCCTGAAAGAAAATGTTGAATGGCAGTGATAACTTCCCTCTTGATAATTTCCCTACATGTTGATCATTAAAAGTAATACAAAGGTTCCAAAGGAGAGGTCCCCAGACAAAGGGAGGAAGACCAATCCTTAAAATTGCTTACAAGAGAGTTAAATAGTAAAATAAGAAAGAAAAGAGAAAGCAAACGGGACACTAAATCTCTTTAAGTTGACTAGGCTTGAATCTGAGGTGAGGAGTCTTTAGCTTGTCCCCATGGAGTAAGAGGGCAAGGGGGTAGGAGGTTTAATATCAACATAAATGGAGTTAGCATAGATTCCTTATCTGGCAAGCCAATTAGCAGGTTGGTTTCCTTCTCTATATATAAAAGACATTTGGATTGTAAGCCTTTTGTAAAGTGTGCCAATTTTTTTCTTCCATTGCATATGATGCCATGAGGATAGCTGATCAGCAGTTAGTAAAGAGATTGGCTGTAAAGAGTCAACCTCAATCCAAACTTTCTGNTTGATCCTTATTTTTTCTGTCAAATTGGATAGTAGAGATGTAGCTGACAGACTGCTCCTTCAGTAAACCCCTTAAGAAGTCCTTAGACAATACATTGCCAACCCAACAGTCCTTGACCAATAAATCCCCCTCCTTTTCATCCTGTAAAGGTTCCAAATAATCATTAGAACACCAGTTGTCTTTCCAAAAATTAATATTCCCTTGTCCCAAATCCCATCTTAGCAGCTTTTCAATGTCTTCTCTGGCCTTAAGCATCTGGACCCAAATTCTGGAGTCTCGCACCTTCCTAGTGACCTCCCTAGTGTGGACAAACTTACAGTATTTAGCCTGCATGAAATTGGCCCACAAGCTTTCATTTTGTCTGAATTTAATCTAAATCTTACACAGGCTAATGTGTTGCATCTGGTGCAAACCTTTAAATCCTAAACCACCAGCCTCCCTTTGTTTAGACACTTTTGGCCAACTAGCCTAATCCACTTATTTCTTATTCCCAACCCACAGAAATTNTGATATCCATTAGACATGCTCAGCCTATGATATGTACTTGGCATGAGATATTTTTGGATGTACTTTGATGCAATTAGCGTAATTGTACTTCTTGAGGCCTTGGCCTACGCTTAATCTATAGCATTTATTGGAGTAGATTAATGAAATATTATTCAAAATTTTGTCTTTTTGCTCATTTGCCCTTTTTGGTACTATGAATAAAAGCCACAAACAATATGCTGGTTTGAGATTACAATGAATAAAGAACAAAACAATGAAAACTTAATAATAAAGTTCAAATAAAACACTCTTTTAAAAATCAATCAACCAATGAAAACAAAATATTAGAAAAGCATATTTTGAAAAACTAAACATGCTAAAAAAATAAGAAAAGAACATAAATATGTTGAGTTGATTCTCTCGACTTCAGGGTCTCTTACACTTTGCTAGCGTAGCACGACCATCCTAGTCTGCACTAAATCTCATAAAATTTCACATATCTTCCTCAACAATGTAAACCTTATCACATGACACATATCTATGAGTTCAACACCACAAACTCTTTGTAAATTTAAATTCATGTTTGGGAATCAGTCCCCAACATTTGATTTCCATGCTTTCAGATCGGTCCCTAACTTTCGATCCTCTTTCTGAGATTTGATCCTTAAATTTTAATTCTCATTTTACAATCAGTCCCTAACTTTTGATTCCCTCGCTTTGAGGTCTGTCCCTAACTTTCGATCCTTTTTTTGAGATTTGATCCTTAAATTTCAATTCTCATTTTGGAATCAGTCCCTAACCTCTGATTTGCTTGCTTTGAGTTCGGTCCCTCACTTTTGATCATCTTTTTGAGATTTGATCCTTAAATCTCAATTCTCATTTCAGAATAAGTCATTAAGTTATGATTCCCTCTGTTTTAGGTCGGTCCCTAAATTCCAATCCTCTTTTTGAGATTGATTCTTAAATTTCAATTCTCATTTCTGAATCAGTCCCTAACTTCTGATTCCCTCCAATCGTGGTTGATCCCTTACTTCCGATCCTCTTTTTGAGATTGATCCCTAAATTTCAGTTCTCATTTTAGAATCACTGCCTAAGTTCTGATTCCCTCCTTTCGAGGTCAGTCCCAAACTTTCGATCCTCTATTTGAGAATTGTCCTTAAATTTCAATTTTAATTTAAGAATCAGTCCCAAACATTTGCTTCCCTCGCTTTGAGGACGATCCTTAACTTTCAATTCTCTTTTTGAGATCCAATCCTTAAATTTCAATTCTCATTTTGGAATCATTCCCTAACTTCTGATTCCGTCGCTTTAAGGTCGGTCCCTAACTTCCGATCCTCTTTTTGAGATTTGACCCTTAAATCTCAATTCTCATTTCGAGATCAGTTTCTAACTTTTGATTCCCTCACATTGAGGATGATCCCTAACTTCTAATCCTCTTTTGGAGATTGATCCCAAAATTTCAATTCTCATTTTGGAATCAGTCCCTAACTTCTGATATCCTCCTTTTGAGGTTGGTCCTGAACTTTCGATCCTCTTTTGAGATTGATCCCAAAATTTGTATACTCATTTCAGAATCAGTCCATAACTTCTGATTCCCTCCTTTTGAGGTCGGTCCCTAACTCTCAATCCTTTTTTGAAGATTGTTCACTAAATTTCAATTCTCATTTTGGAATCAGTCCCTAACTTTTGATTCCCTCGCTTTGAGGTCAGTCCCTAACTTACGATCCTCTTTTTGAGATTTGATCCTTAAATCTCAATTCTCATTTTGGAATCATTCTCCAACTTCTGATTCCCTTGCTTTAAGGTTGGTCCCTAACTTGCGATCCTCTTTTTAAGATTTGATCCTTAAATATGAATTCTCATTTCGGATACAGTCCCTAAGTTCTGATTCCCTCGCTTCGAGGTTGGTCCCTAACTTCCGATCCTCTTTTTGAGATTTATACCTAAATTTAAATTCTCATTTCGGGATCAGTTCTTAAATTCTAGTTCCCTTCTTTAATGTCAGTACCTAAATTCCGATTCTCTTTTTGGAATCGTACCTAATTCTTAATTTCTACTACATGGTTAGCTCTTACATGATGATTCTCATTCTCTATAAACACCCAAAACTTGATAATTTGAAACCCACTCTCCAATCCCCCGTGAGAGTTCCTACTTCTTCACTTCGATCAAACATTCACTTGCTAATTCCCTAGTGGATGCAAAAAGCACACACAATTCTACACCTCCTTCTAGGTCTATTGACTTAAGACTTTGTATTGGTTTTGTTGTTCTCGTTGGTCAACGACAATACGCGCGGTGTGCTTGCCCAGCACACCACAGTTATTGGGGGTCCATTTGTTGACCTCAATTTTGGTTGAGGTTTAGTTTTCCCACTTTTGTTCTAAGGTCTAGCCATAGGACTTTCCTATTGACTATTCTTAGAAAACTAGAAAAGGAACCCTCGCCATTATAAATTCGACACTCCTCCTTGCTGTAGCACTTAGTTGGTGGGGTCAATATAGGGGAGCTCAAGGGGAGTTCCCATAGGACTGTTTGATCTTAGGGTTGACAGTGGATGTTGGAGTGGAGTTGGTTCACTCACTGACACTCACTTTCACTCACAATTCCTCACAACCATTGACAACCCTAAACCCAATATTTGTTGACTTTGATCTTTTGATCATTTGGGAGACTCATGTAGATGATCCCCAGAACCCACTAGCCTTGGGCTAGGGTTTAGCTAAGACCAGTACTTAGAGGACCCAAATGGGGATTCCATTGGTTCATAGCTCACATAGGGTGGTTGATATCCCAACCCTACCAAAATACCTAATTTGACTATTCAACCCCAAACCTACCCAAATTACCTAAACACCCCCAAATCCCAAATTTGGTCAAAATCCTCAAAAACACCCAAAATATTCAAACTTGTTCAAAAAATCATTTTAAACCATTTGAAGATACCCAAATTTCCCAAAACTACCCAAAAATGCAAATTTTACCAAAATCCCCCCAATTTGCCAAAATTACAAAAATACCCTTGGCACCCCAAACGTTTCCAAAACATCCAAAATCACTCCAAATGTTTTCAAACCCAATTTGGACCTTTCAATTGAACTTAATTTGGCTAATTTGACCATTTTTACCAAAACCCCCAAATTGCCTTTAAAGGCCCAATTTCCCCAAATTCACCTCAAATGTCCATCAATTTGGGCCCAATTTTCTTCAATATCAATCCTAAACTTAAAATTCACCATTCATATGACCAATTTAAACAAAATCCAAGCTTAATTAGCCCATACTTTGAGCCCAATTTTGATCTAAGTCAAACCCCCAATTTTGGCTACATGACTTAATCCTACCAAATTGAACCCCATAAACTACACAATTTGCCACAATTTATGCTGAAAACTCTTCATAACAATCCTACACATCAAACTTAACCTTTAATTTGCCTTGGTGAGGCAACATTTTCATTTAATTTTGACCTAAGTTTACAATCCCCAAATTTACCCCAAATTGGCCATATCTCCAAATTTCACCAAATTGAATGCCCTAACCCCAAAATTGACACCTGATTTATGTTGACAACTCTTCATGATGTTTCTATTGACCCTTTTCAACAATCAATTTGGACTTAGCCCAAGCTTAGTACAATCTAGACCCAAGTCTAGCCCAACATGCCCAAAGTGACCAAAATTCCAAAATCCTTCAAATTGAACTCAAAATCATTTCAATCCTTTACCAAAAATCGTCATTACAATCATATACATCAAATTGATTAATCATTTGGGCCAATTAACAAGGCTAGCCTAACCTAAAACCAACATCTAGCTATTTTGACCCACATGAACCCATGAAGCAAAATTGGCATAGCCACCTTAAAAGCACCAACTTTATGACTCCACAGCCACTAAGCTCCTCCTAAGGACCAGGCTAAACCACCTTAAATCCACCAAAGCATGCTATAGACCAATGGATCCCAAAATTAAGGGATTCATTCCCTTTTTTAGGCTTTAACCACAAAATCTCTTCCAACATTGATTGCTGTAGAGAGTTAACCATCATTAGCCACCCCTGACCTTCCTGAGCCATAAGGTGACCACTCCCTAGTTTTCCAACCATCTTGGTGGGCGGAATTTGGCCAAACCATGAGCCACCACCCATAAATTCAACCCAATTCAATCCTAGATGCCAAATCAGCTCAACTGCTCTTTAGGGCTTCTCTGCCCTCCACATAAGCAATATTTTTCACCCCCCAATTGGACCTGGAAACTTGCCAAGGCCATTTTATTTAAAGCTCACCTCCATGGCCAATAGAGGAGACCTGAAAATTTCTTAAGGAAACTCTGCCAAATTAAAGATTCCAGAGACTCTTTAGGACCTCCACAGTTCAAGCCCACCATTTTCCTCCTCTGGTTCCCTTTGTGTGAGTTAAATTTTGAGCTCAAATTTTCAGTTGAAACCAGGACAGAACTCCCGACATCTCCACAGTCAACCAAACTCCAATTAACTATGCACACACCATCCCCACAGTGAAAGAAGTTGATTCCCCACAAAAGTCCCTTCTGAAATAGGTTCTAACCTAGCTCTAGACCAACACCTGAATTTGAGCTTCATTAAATTCATACCTAGACAATTTACCTAGCTTGAGACTTCATCTGGAGGTTTGTTGGGACCAATCAAAGCTACCACAACCATCTAATTGAGGCCTCCCCTCTCAGACAAAGGTATTGAACTCCAACCCAAAATTGATCTTGTTTCATACGTACTTACTATATTCATACTGTATAATCTGTATAGATAGGTTTGTTTTGAGTAAATGAGTCTCTAAGAAAAAACCCCATGAGATTTGATTGAGTCTAGAGGGTGATCTTAAGGTTTTAGTGTGGATGGTTATTGGGTTAGCCTACTTGGGGACTATGACGGGGAGCCGTCCGCTCGCACGTTTATCTCATAAACATGCGTGAACCGCGAGCTGCATGGCATGCTAGGGTGGAAAGGATAGTGAATGGGAGAGCATTGTGTCGCCTTTCAGAGCTTCCTAGAATCCAGTCATTGCCACGTGGTTAAATAAAAAATAGGGTATTTTCTGATTTATTTAAATGCCTGACTTGAAAAAAATCATATCTTTGCATAAAAAAAATAAAAAAAATAAAATAAAAATACACCTTTTCTCAGTGAATAGAGGAGAACAATATGGAAATGGTTTGAAGTTTACTTGATGCATAGTTTATTTTTAATTAATTAGATAGTGTTTTCAGTCTTTTAACTCTACATGCATGTAGAAATTCACCATGGCTTGATATTTTGGCATGTTGTTGCCTCTGTCATGGGGGATATTCTCTGATTTTTCCAAAGCCAAAGAAGACTTCTAGAAAGAGATCCATATTTTTCAAGTTTATATCTATTAATTGCATAAATTATTTGATAATAATTAGCATGTTGTTTAGGAAAATCTAAAGAAATTTTGGATGGTTTATTATGACCAGAGAATCCTTTGGAAAATTTTTCATAGGCTAAGTCATTAAGAACACACTTAACACTCACAAAACCCTAATACAAAAAGAAATTTGATTTGGGAAATCAACATCTAAATGACTTGATTTTAAATCTCCACTATAATTTTAAGTTCAGTGAACTCCCCATAAAATTTTCAAATTATTTGAGTTTTATTTGATAACTTAACTTGATTTTCTAAGTTAAATGACATTTTTGACAATAAAAAGCTTTATAACAATAAAAATATAAGTTAAAAAATTATAAAAAATATTTTTGGGAGCTCTCTCTGATTAGGAAAATTTTATAGAAATAAAATTATGATTAAAATAAAATTTTCTTTTTTAAGCTTATTTTGAATATTTAAATAATTAAAAATTAATAGAAATCACAAAACTGATAAAATTCATTTAAATGTTCTAAATTATTTTCTAAGCATTTACGAGCAATTGGAATATTTTTTCTAATTGTGTAAGTGAAGATTATGAATTTTGAAGCTTAAAATAATTTTTAAAGGCTAAAAAATGAATTTTTCTTAATCTTTCACTTAAAAAAATTCTAATAATTCAAAGAAATATTAGAAAAACGTAAAATTTGTTTCTCTAGGTTCCTTGACCTCAGAGAGATTTAATAAAAATGCAAAACTTAATTTTTCACTTTTAAAATATTTTATAATTAATTAGCACTCCAGAATTAAAATAATTCTAATAATTCAAATAAAACTTCAAAAATCATGAAATTTTGTCCCAATGGTCTTCTGGTCTAAGTCTACCTCTAGTGAAAATTTCGATGGCTTTACCTTGGTCAAGTTGTTAAATTTTCTTTGAAAAATTATATTTTTTCATTTCAATAATTTTATAATTTAAATTAAAATTTTAAAAATTACATTTTCTCCTCTAATTTCTTAATTGACCCATGAGTAGGGTGGGATGAAAATTCTGAAGTCATTTGAATTAAATTTGATGAATTATGAAGTGATAGAGTTTTAGGGGCAAAGGTATAATTTTGGAAATTTGGCCTTAATTAACACTTAGGCTTAATTCAAGAAAGAGAAATGGGCAACCATTGATCTTAATTAACATATTTGGATGATTGAAATAGAAGGGATTGATTGGTAGAAACCAATCTTATTTTTTCCAATTAAAGGATAAATTTGAAATTTCCTTGATTATTAAAATTTGGAAGTCTGCCAAATTAAATGATCTTAGACTTAGGGGTATGGTTTTGGGTGTGAATAAATCATTAATTTAATACCCCCATTTGATGTTCAAATGACATTCAAAAGTTTTCATAATAAATCATCATCACTTAAAACTCAATTTCTTTTAAAAATTATTAAGACATCCACTAGGATCTTAAGGGCTTAGTAGTGACCTAAGCTAAATCAAATTTAGTTAAATGAGGATTAGAAAAGTGAATGTAACTAGAAATTGAACACCTTTAAAACACTACAAGCCCAAATTAAAGCTGAAATTCCCTAACTTGCCCCTTTAAAGGTCTTCACCTACATAATTCTCAAATTAAATTACAAGTGATGATTCCCCTACTCTTAGAGATAATGGAAACATCGTTGTTCACTAAGCAATGGAGGTATTTACAGGATGAGTTACTAAGTGACATAATAAGTTTAAATGTGCTCAAGACTTTCCACCAGGCAGTGAGATGGAAGCATGGACCTGCTTCTTTCTCCCAACCTTTTGGATACCTCGAAGGTCTACTAAACCTAAAATATTTTGCTTAATGAAATCATCCTTAGTCAAATTAATAGGTACTCACCAAGATATGATTTAGGATTTTGGTAGATCACTGGAACTTTATTTTTCCATTTTACAAAAATTCTCTTACATGCATTTTGAGTTTCAGGTGACAGAACGAGAAGACTCGTATGGTACACTTTTACAATTTACAGTACTATCCTTTTTCTATACTTTCCACACGGTATTTTATCCTTAAAAGTATGGAACTCATTAAGTTGAGTTTATTTAATTTATTTGGACTAAATGAATTCGATAGAAAAATGTGGTACCGGAATGAGGGAAAGGTAGGATCCTAACCAGTGTCGCCCTAATTAACTTTAATATGCCCCATAATATTTAAAGAATCATCAAACATAGGGCCATCTGATTTGACATCATAACCAGACATCTTAGAAAACTTAAACTCTCCATGATGAAGAGCTTTGAGCTAGCATGGTGGGCAGCACGACCATCTTCAATAGCAAAACATGTCTTCCCCAGCTAAACCATTTCCATTCTTAGAATTAAACAACCAAGCCATAGGATTTTGAGGTTGTCTGCCTAGTCTAACATAAATGCTCAACTCATCTTTAGGCTTTTGTACAACTCTATTGTACAATATAAGCCCTAACTAGTTTTAGGATTTCAAAGTTGTCGTTCATCACGACGTAAATCCTCACATCTTTTAGGCTATTTGTGTGATCGTTTCACACGAATTTAAGCCCTAACTAATCAAATTGGTAGGATGAAACATTCAAATAATTTCTCCTAAAAAATAAAGCCACACAATAGAATAGATTGGAAAGTCACTGAGGTTCTCCTCCAGATCCATCACATACCCTAGTTCTTCCTCCTTAGATTCCAAAAACAAAATGTTTCAAATTTGAGACATTCCCCTTTCACACCTCTTTGTTTGATTTCATCAAAAATTCCTATCCTTTTGAACTCCTTGAAGATAATATTTCCTACTTTTTATCAAGCGTTCTCTTAGGTGACTTTGGTTATCTAAGATGTAATTAGCTATAGGGGCTTCTCCTTATAGGAAGCTTGTCCAAACTCAGCTAAAAATAAACCATATTTAATTCTTGATGTTAAATATGGGAACTTGTCGGCAAATAAAACTATTTCGCAGACCAAACGGATGTCATATATTTCTTAATTTATTTGATCAAGTCTCATCCTTAAGTCTTGTGTTTATTCTTTAGGATAGATACAGGGTTTGAGGTACAGGGTTCTTTCATTTAAACTATAAAAAAATATGGGGTCAGATTGATTCCATATTTTTCTAAGACTTATATATATATATATGTGTGTGTGTGTGTGTGTGTGTGTGTGTGTGTGTAAATTACATGTGAAGCAGGCGAAGGGATTTCATTTCTGGTGACCGACAACTTCCAATGGGTAACTCCTTCAACCAAAAATAGTGTCGAAAACATCATAAACTAACACATTAGAAAACTTAAGATCGCCGTGACAAGGAGCTTGGAGCTAGCATTGCGGGCAATACTACCATCTTCAACAAAAATGCTTGTCTACACCAGCTAAAGCATTTCTTAGAATTAAACAATAAACCATGGGACTTCGAGGTTATTTTCTTATGCAACATAAATCCTTAACTTTTCTTTATGCTTTTGTATAGCTATGTTGTATAATTTAAGCCCTAACTCATCTTAGGATTCTGAGTTTGTCGTCTGTCATGACCTAAATCCTCACATCTTCCAGGCTATTTAGTGATCGTTTCACAAGAACGTAAGCCCTAATTAATAAAATTGACAAGATGAAAGATTAAAATACTTCTTTCTAAAATAGAGTCAAACAATAGGATAGACTGGGAAGTCACAACGGTTCTCTTCCAGATCTATGACTTCCTATAGTTCTTCCTCCTTTGGACTCTACAACAAAATATTCCAAATTGAGTCATTCCCCTTTCACACCTCTTTGCCCAATCTCATTGAAAAGTCCTATCCTTCTGACCTCTTTGAAGATAATATTTCCTGATTTATATATATAATAGTGGTGATCCTTCCCAAAAATTAAGCTAAAAAACTAAACAAAAGGATAAATGCCATATATATACATACATATATATATATTTATATACATACATATATATATATAT
>JXCR01034167.1:164071-174893 GCA_002079205.1 Phalaenopsis hybrid cultivar | reverse complement strand
TATATATATATATATATATATATAATTATCAAGAATGGGTGGCGGCTGGTTCATTTGTTGCTCTGTTAGGGATTTGGCAGAATGGCTCAAACTGTTGGTGTAGATGGCCAAATCTTTGCTATCCCATTAGTTTCAACTGGTTTTCTCTCCTCTCATCACTGGTTTTTGCAAGTATTGCTTTTCTCTAATCTCTTACATCTTTCCGGGTTTTGGCTTTTTCAAATTTTACTGTTCCATTGCTTAGCCCCACTATTTTTTATGTTTTGTTTGGCTGGTTGCTTGGGATCTTCTACCTACTGTGTGGCTATCTACTTTACTGAAGAGGACCTAAATGGTCTTACTGAATGTCATAAATTCACCTTAATTGGTAAATTTCAACTTGGCCATCCCAAGATGGAATCTGTGAGAAAATACTTTGATGGACTAAAATTCAAAAGGGCCTGGAAAGTAGGCCTACTTGATGGTAGGCACATCCTTATTAATCTCTCAAGGGAGGAAGATTATGCTAGAATTTTTTCTAAACAATCTATCTTGATTGAAGGAATCTCAATGAAACTCTTAAAGTGGACTCCTGATTTTGACCCCAACAAAGAACTTCCCATTGTCCCCATTTGGTTTAAGTTACCTGGACTTAAGCTACACATTTTCAACCACAAAGTCCTCTTCAACATTAGCAAAGCTTTGGGAAGACCTTTGAAATTGGATGCCCCCACTTTCAACTTATCAAGACCTTCTATAGATATAATTTTGGTTGAAAGAAACATCACTTTACCAGCTGTGGAGGAAATTTGGTTAGGCTATGAGCGTAGTGCATATTGGCAAAAAATCATAGCTGAACAAAGACCTTACTATTTCCATCATTGCAATATGTTTGGCCACACATATGAGAAATGCTTTAAACTTCATCCCAACCTCAGAAGGAAGCCTACAAGACCTCATTCTGAGGATTCAAAATCATATGACATTGAGTTGCCAACTATTGTTGGTGGTGCTGTTAATGCTTCTGAGTTGCCAGGGACAAGGGCTCAAGATGACACTTAACTAGAGTTGGTTGAATTACCCCAAGATATGGCAAAAGAGGATGTGGTACCAAACCTCCAAAATGATCTTGAACCATTGACTGAGCAAATACACCTCCTGCCACAGTTTATTTAAATTGAAGAAACCCAATGTATTGAAAATCCTACACTCCCTGCTGATCAAGAGATAACAGCTATTGAGTTATCAGAGGAAGACCCTTTGATTTTGCAATTAGCTAAAAATCTTGAAGAAGGTTGGCAAGTCCTGAAAACAAAAAAGAAGAAAATACCATTATAATTAAAGAATCTACTCTCCTAATCATCTTCTTTGGAGGATGCCCCCTCTTTCTTCTAGTACAGTCAGAACTAGGAGAAGAGGAAAATCCACTTCTATTGGTTAATGAATCTAATATGATGGAATGTTAGGGGATTAGCACATCCTAAATCCCTTAATAGAATTTTGGCTTTCAATAAGATGTATAAACCTTGGATCATTTCTTTACTTGAACAAATGATCACTAAACATGTTAACAGAATTGTGAGAAATTTCCCTGGATTTCAGCTTTTCATTAACACTAACAGTAAAATATGGCTTCTTTGCAGAAAGGAAATTCAATGCACTATTCTTAAAGAGGGAGACCAATTTATCCATTTGAAGCTTAACTTCAATTACTATTGTGGCTTTGCTACTTTCATATATGCTGGCTGTACAACAATTGCTAGATATGAGCTTTGACAACAGTTACATGAGTTCAGTACCTCTATAAGGGATTTCTGGTTAGTTGGGGGTGACTTTAAATGCCTCTCTTCACCTAGTGAGAAGAAGGGTGGGAAATCTCTTGATATCAATCTAATGAACACATTTAATGACAACATTCAGTCTGATGGTCTTTTTGATTTGGGGTTTATAGGCCCTAAGTTCACTTGGAGAAGGGGGAAGATTTGGGAGAGGCTTGATAGAGTTTTGGTGAATGATAATTTGTTTAGAGATTTCCTGCATACTTCTCTCCAACACTTGGCTATGAGTGGGTCTGATCATAGACCCTTGCTTATTCAAATATCTTCCTCCTCTTCTAAAACTAAAGCCAAATTCAGATATCTTAATATGTGGTCCATGCATGGGGATTTTCTCAATCAAGTCTCAATGGCTTGGACTGATGTTCATCATCACATCCCTGGTATCAAGCTTTGGCTTTTACATAAAAAAGTCCGTAAACATCCCTCAAATTGGAACTAGGAGGTGGTGGGGAACATTGATAAAAAAGTCCTTGAAGCTGAACAAAATGTTTTACAATTAGAACAGCTCTTATCCTCTGGCATAGGGTCTGAAATGGACCTTCAGTCTGCTAATGAACATCTGCTGGATCAAATCAACATGCAAGAGGCTTTCTATGCTCAAAGGCAAACAAAATTAAGTTTTGTGAGGGAGATTGGAACTCTAAATATTATCATGCTTGCATCAATTATAGGAGAAAATGCAACATAATTCACAAAATTCTTTCTCAGGAGGGTCACTGGATTTCCAATGCTGATGGTATAGCTGATGATGTTGTTCACTATTTTCAAAATATGTTCATACAAAATCCCTCCTCCCACCCAGCCATTAAAGATACATTGTTTGATAAGGAAATGGAATTCACCAAAAGCCTATCTCTCACTAATATCCCTGATGAAAAGGAAATTTGGGAAGCTCTAAATTCTATTAACAGCACAAAAGTTGTTGGTCCAGATGGCTTCACTGCAGATTCTTATAAAAAGGCCTGGCTTATTGTGAAGGGTGATGTCATTGCTACTGTCCAAAGCTTTTTCTGGGGGGCTGATCTTCCAAAATAATTTTACTCATCTATTATTACTTTGGTTCCCAAGGATAAAACTCCTCATAAATGGGAAAATTTCAGACCCATTAGTCTCACTTCTATTATATCTAAGATAATCAGCAAAGTACTGGTTCATAGATTACAACCTCACCTAAATCAGCTTATCTGCAAAAATCAGTCAGCCTTCATCAAGGATAGAAGTATTCTTGATAACGTGCTTTTGGCCCAAGAGTTGGTACTGGATTTGGATAGAATAACTAGAGGAGGCAACTTAATTTTCAAGTTGGATATCAAAAAGGCATATGACTCTATCAGTTGGAAGTTCATTGAACAAGTTCTTATTGCTAGAGGTTTCTCCCCCTCCTTTATCTCTTTAATCAACAGATGGCTGATTAATAACTTCCACTCTATCTTCATCAATGGATCCCCCCATGGATTTTTCAGTGCTTCTAGAGGTATAAAACAAGGTGACCCCTGTCCCCTTCCATTTTTATCTTAGTTTTTTACTACTTATCCAGAAGCTTGAATGAGTTGGCATCCAGGAAACTCCATTCCCTTTATAGCCACAGATCTTCCATCTTAATCAATCAATTGGCTTTTGCTGATGACATCATTATCTTTTCAAAAGCTTCCAAAACTGTTGTTAAATTATTCATGCAGAGCTTGGAGATCTTTCAGGATGCCTCTGGTATGAAGTTAAATAAACAGAAATTCATCTCCATTTTCAGCAAACAATGCAAAAGTGAATTTAAGACCTGGGTTTCTAATTTCACTGGTTTCACAAACAGTCACCTTCCTGTGAAATATTTGGGGGTACTTCTTATCAAAGCAAGAACTAAAAATATTCAATTTGATCAAATTTTAGAAAATATTCAAAGCAAATTACAAGCATGGGAGAATTCCTTTTTATCCAATGGGGGTAGGATAACACTCCTCAAAAGTGTTCTATCTGCTATTCCATCCTATCTTCTGCAAATGAACATCTTGAAAAAGTCTTCTCATAGATTATTAGAAGGGATCTTCAATAGATTTCTATGGGCTGGTCAAAGGAAGCAAAAACACTGGACAGAATGGGCTAAGGTGTGTAAACCCTTTGAGGAGGGTGGGTTAGGCTTGAAGTCCTTCCCACAAATTATGCACACTAATCTCTGCAAACTCTAGTTTAAATTTAGATCTCATTCCTCCCTTTGGGCTGTATTCCTATGGGGTAAGTATTGCAAGCATCAACACCCCACCCAACTCTCTGTGGGTTTAGGGGATTGCCCCATCTGGAAAAAGATGTTACAGATTAGGGAGGAAGCTGAACAAATGTATGTCTGGGAGATTGGTGAGGGCTTGGTAAACATCTGGTGGGATAATTGTCTTTGGAAGGTTGCCTTCTACATGATCAAAATATTCCAGCCTCTCCAATGCTTGTGAAGGACCTTTGGGAACATAATAAGTGGAATCTTACTCCAATTCTTCTTTTCTACAGCCCTTCTCAAATCTCCAATATTCTGAAACTTTCTATAAACCATGGAGTAAAAGACAGAATTGCTATAAAAAAGAACTTAATCACTTCTCAACCTCCCCAACTGGTGGTGCATTGGAGCCATTCAATCTGGAATAAATTTCTCACTCCCTCCATGTCTTTTTTTATATGGAGACTCTTCTTAAATTTGATTCCCACTGATGATATATTGAAATTGAAGGGTCTGAGGGGTCCTTCTAGATGCATTTTCTGCCTGTCCCATGAAGAAACTATCAGCCCCACCTTCTTTGCCTGCGCCTGGGTACAGGATGTTTGGTCCTTTGTGAATGGTAAGCTCAATGTCCCAACTATGAATCTAACATGGGAGGTATTTTATAATTTCTGGTCTGATTGAAGGGGGGNACATATGTATATATATATATATATATATGTACATATGTATAGATATATATGTACATATGTATATGTACATATATAGATGTACATATGTACATATATATATGTACATTTTTTTTTGAAGGAGCATTATTCAGCTCCCTACATTTTGATCATTAAAAGTACTACAAAGGTTCCAAAAAGAGAGGTCCCCACACAAAGGGAGGAAGACCAATCTTCAAAAAAGTTTACAAGAGAGTTAAACAGTAAAATAAGAAAGAAAGGTGAAAGCAAACAGTACACTAAATCTCTTTAAGTTGGCTAGGCTTGAATCTGAGGTGAGGAGTCTTCAGCTGGTCACCATGGTGTAAGAGGGCAAGGGGGGTAGGAGGTCTTGTATCAACAGAAATGGAGTTGGCTTAAATTCCTTGTCTGACAAGCCAATTAGCTGGTTGGTTTGCTTCTTTATATATGAAAGACATTTGAATTGTAAGACTTTTATAAAGTGTGCCAATTTTTTGCTTCCATTGCATATGGTGCCATGCGGATAGCTGATTAGAAGTCATGTTACTTTTTGTGCAAATGTAAGGGCCCAGTAAACAACAATAAGCTCAGCTTCAAGAGCATCATTGGCCATAGTAGGAGCATGGAAGAAAAGCAGACAATTGCTGAAGGAATTTCTGAAACCCCCCCACCCCAGCACCCCAATTAGAGAAGCTACCATCAGTATTAATTTACATGGTTTGGACATCAGGAGGATTCCAAGTGACAATCTCAATTCTATTGAGACTAATGAAGGCACTAGTTTGAGCTAGATTTATGCTAGGGAAGTTCTTAAGCTGGATCATCTTGTTAAAATAAGCAACACAGTTTCTAGTTACCTTAGAGTGTTGAGTAATCTTATCATCATGTTTGTTGTTGTTCCTATACATCCACAAGAACCAAGCCACAATGAAGGGGATTGACTCCCCTTGTTTACTTCTCCAACTATGCCAACCAGCTTTAAGACTAGACTGGTCCTTATCCAAGTTCTCACCCTTAATCTTTGTAAGGATTTCTTTCCACACCTCTTGAGAAAACTCACAATTGAAAAACATATGGTTAATGTTCTCCTCAGATTTCAGACAAAGATAGCATCTAAAGTGTCCTCTCAAGCCTTTGAGTTTAAGAATTTCATCAGTTAGCAAGAGGTTGTTGAAGAATCTCCAACAAAAGAAGGATATGGAAGGAGATAGAAATCTGTTCCAAATGGCATCACCCCAATTAACCTTCTCCCAATGATTTAACTTTGCATATATAGCTTTGGTCAGGCTTTGGATAGTGTAGCTGTGCCATATGATCCTATCTTTTCTGCCTTTATCAAACACAGTCTTAGTGATTAGAGATAGGTGAGGTTCCTGTAGAAAGGATTGGAGCTTAGGAACATCCCAGGAGTCCCCATCCCAGAGGTCACAGACTAGGATTTGAGGGTTAAAGTCTGGAGGGGGGTCCCAATCCAGTCCTTCGGGCACTAGTTGTCAAGCCAAAAGTTCACTTTGCCATTCCCCAAATCCCAAGTATACATGTCTTTAGCTTGCTCTCTGATTTTCAGCATATTTGTCCAGATTTTGGAGTCCCCCAGCTTCTTGGAAATAAGAGAGGGATGTTGGCACTTACAATATTTTCCATACATGAATTTTGCCCACAAGGAAGTTTTTGCTCTGAACTAAATCCACATCTTACAGAAATTTATGTGTGCTACTTGTTGGAGACCCTTGAAACCCAGCCCACCAGCTTAAATTGGTTTGGCTACCTTCTGCCATGAAGCCCAATGTAACTACTTTCTTTGACCTGCTCACAGGAATCTATTAAATGCTCTGTCCAACTGGATTTGGGTGCTTTTCTTGAGGTAGTTGGTTTGAAGGATATAAGAGGGGAAGGTAGTCAAGATGCTTCTAAGAAGAGTGATTCTTCCCCCATTAGACAGGAAAGAGTGAGACTAGCTGGATAGAGTTTTCTGAATTTTCTGCAAAACCTCATCAAATTGGGTCATTTTTGATCTCCCCCTAATGAGCTGAACCCCCATATATCTCACAAGGTCCCTAGCAGTAGAGAATCTAGTGTAGTTGGAGATCCAATGCTTGATATTGGAAGAAGTCCTCTTATTAAATATTAGTTGGCATTTAGTAAGGCAAAATTCCATCCTACAGTACTTCTGAAATTGTTGTATGAATTTATAAACTTTCTTCACAGCAATCTTTTGAACATTGGAAAATATCATAATGTCATCAGCATACATGAGTGGAAAATTGCTATATTGGATTTATGGTGAAATCTGGAGTACTGATGGTTGAGGATGTTCTTGTCAAGCATTCTAGAGAAGTAATCCATAACAATCATAAAGATAGTGGGAGAGAGTGGGTCACCTTGCTTCAGTCTTCTAGTAGCTGTGAAAGCCCCATGGAGTTGGCCATTGATAAGGATGGAGTGGTTATTATTGATAAGCCACCTTTGGATGAGATTTTTGAATTCAGGCTGAAATCCTCTAGCTGCAAGTATCCCCAAGATGAAGTTCCAGTTAATGGTGTCATAAGCCTTCTTGATATCTAATTTGTAAATGAGGTTACGCCCTCTACTGGTTTTATCAAGATCCAAGGTGAGTTCATGTGCCAACAACACATTATCATTAATGGATCTACCTTTTATGAAGGCAGTTTGGTTAGGACAGATAATTTTGTCCAGGTGTGGTTGCAGTCTTCTCACTATGATCTTGCTTATGAGTTTGCTTATGACAGAAGTAAGGCTTATAAGCTTTTAGTGATCCCAGGTTTTCTGCAAATCTCCTTTTGGGGTTAGCACAATGAATGTGTTACTAAAGTAGCTGGGGAGATTGACTCCACTGAAGAAGCTCTTGATTGCCTCCACTACCTCCACCTTGATGATGTGTCAAGCATTAGATTGACTCCACTAAAGAAGCTCTTGATTGCCTCCACTAACTCCACCTTGATGATGTGCCAAGCTTTTTTGTATAAGTCAGCTGTAAAACCATCAGGGCCACCTGCTTTAGAGCTGTCAATATTGTTCAAGGCTTCCCAAATTTCCTCAACAGATGGGAGTTCAGTAAGATTAAGCTGACCATTATAAATAGATTCTTCAGCAAAGTAATCTTCATAGTTAGTATTGAGATCAACAGAAGAGTTCAGGAGGGAGCTGTAATACTTAACAACATCCTTAGCTATAAGTTCATTATCATTCAGCCATCCGCCATCCGCCATCATTGGAATATATGGAATGTATGGTATTGCACTTCCGCTTGTAACTTATATAGGCATGGTAAAACTTAGTGTTTCTGTCCCCTTCAGTAAAGCTAATAACAAAAGCTTTTTGTTTGAGTAGCAGATCCTGAATATCAATGGCTTTATTCAGATTAGTCTTGGCAGTCAACAAATCAGTTTCAGTGGCAGAATTATTTTAAACAGGAGCCTCAAGTCTCTCAACCTCTTTTTCAGCAGACAAGACATTGGAAAAAACATTTCCAAAAGTTTCCCAACCCCACTTCCTCAAAGCTTTGCTGGTTTTCTAATGCAGAAGGCTTAGCTTGATTAAAGGGTCAGTGTGTTCAATTCCCATCCAGTTAGAAGCAACACAGTTATTGAAGAGGGGGTGGGTAGACCACATGTTTAGGTATCTGAAAGGAGAGTGGAGTGAGGTGGTATCTGGGGAGGTTATGGAGATGAGGAGAGGTCTGTGGTCAGACTTAGTGAGGGTTAGGTGGGTAACAAAAGTAAGGAGGTAGTGTTTTTGCCAATGGTAATTAACTAACATTCTGTCCAGTCTTTCCCATAGAAGACCCCCTCTTCCAAGTGAACTTAGGACCTTGGTACCCCAAGTCAAACAAACCAGCCTGCTGTATTTGATCATTAAAATAAGTCATTTTGGACAGGTTGGGAGGTCTTCCTCCAGATTTCTCAGCTGCATTAGAGATGCAATTAAAATCTCCCCCCACAATCTAAGGAGAGTTCATGTTTGTGCTGATGAGATGTAAGCCTTTCCAAAGCTCCTGTCTATCAGCTTTCAGACTGCCATCATAGACAAAAGTAGCATACTCCAGATGTCCTTGTACAAGCAGTGAAAGGTGTATGAACTGAGGATGGTCCATTATAATGCTCCACTGAATTTCTTTCCTACAAAAGAACCAAACTTTGTTATTTTTGTTAATATTGTGAGAAAAATCAGGGAATCTTTGGGTAATTCTCTGAGAGTTATGTTGAATCAAAGGTCCAAGTATAACAAAGCACCACAAATTGTATTTTTTGTTGAGATAAATCAGTCTTTTTAAAGATTGAGAATGGGCTATGCCCCTGATATTCCGACAAAGCATATTAATCATGGGGGGGATTATTATAGGGAGAAGGCTGAGATCTTGATCGGGTCCTTCCTCTAGAAGGAGGAGCCCCCCATCTTCAAAGTTTCTGTGAACCCAATATTACCATCTCTTAATTTCTGTACTTCATACTAAACCTTATTCTTCTTTTTAGATTTCTGGGTTTGCCATTCCTCTTCCAACAGGTGTTTCATCTCAGCTATATCATTATTCTGAGGAGCTTCTGTTACAAGAGTAGTTTTCTGGTTGGTCTCCTTGGGTTGCACCACCTCATCTAAAGGAACTGATAGGGGTGTTATAATATTTATCTGGTTCACCTCCTCCCTATAAATTCTGGGGGAAGTATTTGTGGGATCTATGGAGCAAAAAGGTGCAGTAGAGCTTTTGGGTGTATCCAGCGTGTCCTCTAAATTTCCAGTTGGGGAGGGTTCCACACCAACTAAAGCTTCTGGGGGAATTGGCTGGGTATATCTTCCCTGAGTTACCATAGTCTTCTTTGGGGGGGAAGCCTGAAACATCCATCCTTGGTGTGTCCAAACATCCTACAGTAATGATAGTAGTATGGTTTTTATTCTATCCTCACTGTTTGCTAGAATCCCTCCTTGTCATTGTCAATCCAAATCCTGTTGATTTTAGGGAGAGTAATATCTCTTGCAATGAGAATTCTGACTAGGGCAAGTCTGTCTTTATTGTATGTAGGAGCATCCACCTTCATAGGTCTCCCTATTGCACATGCAATATTAAATAAAGCATTGAGATTAAAGTACTGGATTGGGAGGCCAGGTAATTTATACCACAGTGGAACTATAGGGGGTTCCTTACTAGGGTCAAAATCAGGGTCCCATTTCAGGATTTTCATTGTGGTGCCTCCAATTTAAATAACTTGTTTTGCAAAGAGTCTAGCATAGTCTTCCTCCCCTGAGAGTTGTATAAGTAGGTGTCTTCCATCTAGAATTCCAATCTGCCAATCACCATTAAATTTTAAGGAATCAAAGTAGTTCCTAACTAATTCCATTTTGGGGTGGCCAAGAAGAAATTTCCCCACCAAGGTAAATTTTATGTGATCATTTAGATTATTAATTTCTTGAGGAGAGAAATAAACTGATGGTTCTCCTTCCTTAGCACCTAATGGATGAATGCAAGGGCTGTTACCCTTTCTTACTGTAGTGTCATGAAACTTTTGTGGGAAGACTAGTTGATCAGGATCATTGAGGGAAGTAGTTGATTTGCCAGCCACCCCTGCAAAGGTAGCCTTTGCCCATTGAACATCAGTTTCCAAATTGATAGGCGTAGCCATACTCTCTAGAAACAAATCCTAAAAACCACAGTGCTAGAAAACCACAAAGAAAAGCTCAAGAAGACCAAAAGTGGTAAGTACAGGTCAAACCACCCAACAGACCTCAAACCAGCACAGCCCTACACCAGAAAGGGGAGGGAAAACACAACAAGAGCAAGAGAAAGCTGAGTGAAACCAGAAGAAACCAAAGGAAAGAGGGAGAAGGTTAGAAACTAGAAAACTCCAATGGAACACTAAATCCCACCAAAACCTTAGGAAAGGAGAGGTGGAAACAAACTTCCAAAGTAAAAGGAGGAAAAAAATCAGCACCCTTAAGAAGGGAACAGCCAGACCTCCCCCTGAACTAACTCCAACAGCTCATCATCCTGCCAGGAACCCTAGCAGAGTACCTCCCTCTTCAGCCGCAGCACCTCCCTCTTGATAATATATATATATATATATATATATATATATATATATATATATATATATATATATATA
>JXCR01034167.1:98791-153780 GCA_002079205.1 Phalaenopsis hybrid cultivar | reverse complement strand
ATCCCTCCCAAAAAAAATAAGCTAAAAAACCAAACAAAAGCCTAAATGTTATATATATATATATCAAATGACAAAATTTATATATATATATATATATATATCTTTGTAGATTTACCAGGATATATATATATATAGATCTTTACATACAATGAAGAAGGGGAATGGACAAATTATCACCATGTAACCAAAAAGCTAGTTGAGGTGGAGGTGCAGTTCCCACAGAAATCTCTTATGTATTCCTCCCCATTGCTGCAAAAAAGTGTGTTGAATTATTGTTGAAACTTCACTCTAACATTGTTGAAGAAACACTTAAGTTTATTTACCCATCTGATAATATGCATGGGGGAGCTTCATCTTTCTGAAATATCCTGATACAAGTGTTGGAGTCAGATTCTACAAATAGATTTTTGATGTTAGGTGTTTGGAATGATATATAGCCCAATAAATGGCTATCATTTCAGCTTTTAGTGCATCATAAGCCCTAGATGGAGAGGAAAAGTAAAGCACTCACTTCCCCTTGGAGTTTCTAATAATACCCCCAACACCAGTAGATTTGTTAGAGAAACTTCCATCTGTATTGTCCTTCAGCCACTCAGATGGAGGAGGGGTCCAAAGGACCAAAATTGGCTTGCAAACTTGCATAAATTTCTCCTCAGGCACCCAATTGTGGAAAATATTGAGAAACTTTTGGTACTTAATTAATTTCTACATATAGGAAGTACAATTTAACACCACAGCTTTTTTCATAGGTTTGATATTGTCAAACCTAGCTTTGTTACATATATATATATATATATATATATATATATGTAAATTAAAAATGCATTTCTGATGCAGGTGACGGGATTCCGATTCTGGCGGCTGACAGCTTCCAACGGGCAACTCCTACAACCAAAAATAGTGCCGACAACTGGCGATACTGTCGTGTATGTTGTTGAGCATGTTGCGATGACGACTAGTTACTTGACGGAAAATATGTGCATGTATCTTCATTGGCTGCTTTCCCATGTCAATCATTACCAATGTCACAAACTTCTTCTCAATTATTAGGGTTGCTCTGGTCTTTTTTTATTTCTCCTGAGAATCCATATGTTTAACTTCCTCTTGCAGATTACTAGCTTTGCTAAGTAGCTTCTCGAAGGATTTAATGATGAGTCGCCTGAGCATGAAAGCTACCAGCCCATGAAAGCTTTTGAGTAAGATCTCAATTACATGATATTCATGTAACTGTGGTTCACATTTCATGCTAAGGTTTCTCCACCTCAAGATGTAATCCACTAGGGTCTCGTTAGGCTTTTGGTTCTCCATTATGAGGTCTCCAATAGAAACATGAAGTATGGGTGAATTAAGATGGGATTTTGTTTGAATTGAGTTTAATCATGATGAACTTGAGCATAAAATTGAAATAGAAGGAAATTGGGATCAAATTGATGGACCTTTGAGATGAATTGAGGTAATTGGGCGCCTTTAAGGGCAATTTGGGGCATTTGGTCAAATTTGATCAAGTTGGCCAAATTGGACTCAATGGAACTATTTAAGTTGGTTTTAAGTCATTTTAAATGATTTTGAAGGTTTTTGGAAAGTTTGGGCCATCAAGGTTTTTTTTGTAATTGTGGCAAATTTGGGGGGATTTTGGTAATTTTGGAAATTTGGGAACATTTTGGGTAATTTTGGTAGATTGAAATGGTTTGAAATGATTTTTTAGGAAATTTGGGTATTTTGAGTGAAATTGAGAATTTTGGCCAAATTTAGGATTTGGGAGGGTGTTTAAGTAATTTGGGTAGATTTGGGGGCAAAAGGCTGTGTTGGATATTTTAGTGAAATTGAGTTGTCAACCACCCTATATGAGCCATGGACCAATGAAATCCCCAACTTTGGGTCTTTCATGTACTGGTCTGAGCTAGACTCTAGCCTAGGGCTAGTGGGTCTAGGGGACCTTCTACATGAGTCTCCCAAAAGATCAAGGGATCAAAATCAACAAGTTGAGTTTAGGGTTGTGAGTTAAAGAGAGTGTAAGTAAGGATATGCAAGTTAGCTAACTAGCTCAAGAAAAACACCCAGGGTCAACTTTAAGGCCAAGTAATCCTATGGGGATGCCCCTTGAGCTCCCCCATATTGAGGCCACCTACTAAGTGCTAGAGGTTAGGACCAATATGTGGAACTTCAAGTTGAGCAAAAAAGAGTTTTGAGTTTCTAATGGTGAGGGCTCCTTTTCTAGTTCTCTAGGAGTAGTCAATAAGAAAGCCCTATGGCTAGACTTAGGCTTCTAAAGAGGAAACTAAACCTCAACTAAAAGTGAGGTCAACATCTTAGTAAATACTCCATGAAGTTTTCTTTGATCTTTTTTTTCTCAACAACAAAATCACCAACGATGGCATGGTGTTGAGCTCTATTAAACTGCTTAATGAAAATACGTCATGCTGAGAAATTATGGATCATGAACTTTCTTCTGGTGTCTATTGATCAAATTAAAAATTACATGTTTTTAGTGCACATTTCATGCTCATTTTATGCACATTTTTAATGATATTACACTTTAAATGATGGTAATTTTCATATTTTTATCTTCAAGTACATGAAAGGGACTTTTGGTTAAAATGAAGCAAAAATGGTGTAATTTGGAGCCAAATTAAGCAAAGAAAAAAATCTGATCTAGGACATTTGATATGACTTTCGAATCTTAATCTCCTTCATATTGATTACATACTTTTTAATGAAATTAAAGTTTAAAGAACGGTTGTTTTCATGTTTATCTTGTAGGTATAACAATATGGACTGCAAAGAAGCTAAAATTGGAGCAAAATGGAGCAAAAATGGGGTGAAATAGGGTGAAACAATGGACTTCTGCACAGGGTGGTGCTATCACGCCTAGAATGGCACCATAGTGCCTATGTCTGGTGCTATAGCTCCCGTGATGGTTATTGGTCAACTTTTGGGAGATGTTGGGCCATTTCGGGATATTTTAGAAGCTTTTGGACAACTTGCACACCCCATGGAATGATTCAATGAATTTAGACACTTGGAAAAGAGTTTTTATGAAGAGATGTGTCTCTTGGAGTGAAAGGGTTGTCTCTACGATGAAGGGGTGTGTCTTTTGGAAAAAAAGGTGTTTGACTCCTCTTTAAATAGATGGACTTGGTTTCGCACGGTTTTTGTGGTGAGTTGTAATAATCTTTCAATACTACAACACACACACAACAACACAAATAGTAAAAATGCAGTTCAATTACAATAAAAATTAATTCAATATAAATAGTTTTATATTTTAAAATCTTTAAGCTACCAAATCATAATAATAACGCAAGTATACGTATCACTCAAGTAATAAAGGGCTCTAAGGGAGTCCTAAGTATCGATCCCACAAAGAGTTGGAAATTCTTATGGTTATACGGACACAATATTCAAACTATAAAACTTAAGTACGCAAAACAAATCTATTAAATTTACTGTATGCTAAATGAAATTCAGTTAGAATGGCTAAGTTAACTAAACTATTTGCTAAACTTTAAAAATAAACTTATTAAGACTAAACAAATTTTTGTAATGAAGAGTTCAAATTTGAGAAAGCATCATTCCCCTTTACAATGAGTTTATGGATTATGAAGTAATTAAAGTCATTTAAATTATATATAAAATTGTGTTGTGCCAAATAGGAGCAATCTTATTCTTTATCCTCTGAGAATTAAACATTGATTATTCTAAAGCTTGGTCCCTAAATCTGTGGTTAGGTTGAGACGATATTGGCTACACAAGGAACTGGACCAAATTGAGAATTATGATCTGTCACCCTAAAATCTCCAGTTATGTACTCATCAAAGTATATTTTCCTATTTATTTTCACTCAACCTCATTGACTACATTCTCAGCCATGAAATTGAATGTGACTCTCACATTGTTGCATAAAAGCATAGCCCATTTGGATCTTATGTGTCTCAATAAATTTTAACATTTGAATTAGCCAGATCTAAAATAAATTAATATTAGAGTTTGAATCATCACAATTTATTAACATTTAAATCCATTCATAACAAAATCAATTCATCACAAAACTATATCTCATTCTAGGGAGAAGGATAAAGAATACTACTCAGAATTCGATAGAAAAAAAATTTACAAAACAAAGAAAGAAAAGAACATAACTCATCTCACACTCTTTCTCAAGCCAATTCCTTGAAGTTCCCTTTAAGCAATTTCTCTCTTTTCAATCAAACTTAATTCTCCATTAGAAATGTAATGAAGAAAAAATCTCTCACATTCCCTCTCCTCTTACAACTTTAGAAGAAAAACCTAACTCTTCTCCACAATTCTCTTTCACGCCACCATTAGACCTCTCCTCCAAAAAAACTCTCGCAAAACTCACTAAACTCTTTTTTTAATTGAGGCCAACTGTCCTTTTAAAAAGAATTTAAAAGTCCCTCCTTTTACCTAAAAGAAACACCTCTTCACATCAAGAGATAAGTCTCTTCATCCAAGGGACATATCTCTTCATTCAAGAGCCTTTCTAAAGTATCTATATGAATTGAATCACTCTATGGAGCATTTGAATTGATTGGAGCCTTCTAGAACCACTCAAAAATAGTCACTAACCACCTTACTCCATCTTAATTTGAATCTGACACCTCTGGCGCCAGTTCTGGCTCATTTGATACCAATGTAAAGAAGTTTCACCATGTGCTCTAGATTCTGGTGCCTATGGTGCCAGTTTTGGTGCCTTGGTACTGTTTTTTTATATTGGCGGCTCTGACGCCAGAATGCTGAAAAACTTTATGTTCACTCCAAATTTCATTCTTTTTGTTTCTTTTTTATCCAAATTCCTAAAATAAATATACCTACAACAAATCATGAAAATATCTTTCTTTAAAGTGCAATATCATCAAATTTAAACATAAAATGTATATACAAAATTGCACATTTTTTTGGTGTATCACTAGGTGCCTCTCATGGAAAGTAATTAGAAGAGTCTAAAGAAGTAATTAGGAAGTTCTTTAGAAAGATTTTGGCATGATTTTATGGAGATGTTGATTTCTCCATTTTCTTGTGAGATTGGTTAGGGATTTTTGAGAGAAATGTGTAAGGAAGTATGAGCGACACATGGATTGATAGGAGATTTTGTTAGAGAAATTTTCTTCTTTTTTTCAAAGAAAAAAGCTAAGTATTGTGCTCTTCATTTTCTTGTAATTGATTTTAAACACTTTTTAGATAATTTTCTTTGATTTAAATGAAGTTTTCTATTGTGTTTTATACATGTTTTGTAGGTAGTTTTCTTTACTCTTTTCTTTTAATGTGAAGTAGTGGTATATGTAGGAAAATTAGTTTTATGTTAGAATTATTTTTATTTTTCTATGATGACTAATATCTCAATTATTTTATTAACTTAACTTAAGTGCAATAAGGTATGCTAAAATCCATTGTAAGTGAAACTAAAACACGAGAGAGCAGAGATCTTGCAACTTGAGTCCACTCACATTGTCTGGTTGACTAGTAAAATAGTTAGGCATCAATGCAACTTTTAAGAAAATATAATTTAATGATCTATTTTTATTAGTTGTTTCTAGGTGACAGATAGTTGCATAAAACTAATAGAAAAATAAACGTACATATGTGCTCGAAAGAGGGTAGGCTGACATATGTTCCTTGTTGGCACATAACTTATTACTTAATTTTATCAATTTTTTTACTGTTGGTGCCACTATCTTCATTTTACTTTTCTTTTGCAATGAAATAGATGCATATTAAGGAATTTTTATTTTCTTAGAAATTCTCTTATTTTATTAAAGTGATGGTACTTTTGGTGGCTCTTAATTGACTTTGCAAATTGATCACTTGTGGGTTAAGATATGTTGAGAAACATAATAACTTAGGATGGTTATGATTTCACCCAACTAGTGGATACCACACTTTGTTTTAGGCAGAGACATGGTGATTGCCTAAAGGGGAGTGAAAATAAATAGGGAGATAAGTTTTGATGGGCATAGAATTGGTTAGTTTTGGACTATCAGGCTAGATTCTTATCAATTTAGCTTAATGTTTAGTACCCTGACACTGGGATTTGGCCATCATAGTGGCTATTGACCTCATTTTTGGTTGAGGTTTAGTTTTTCCCTCTTTAGTAGCCGAAGGTCTAGCCATATGATTTTCCTATTGACTATTCTTAGAAAACTAGAAAAGACACCCTCACCACTACAAATTCCAAACTCTTCTCTACTGAACTTGAAGTTCCACATGTTGGTCTCAATCTCTAAATACTTAGTAGGTGGGGTCACTATGGGGAAACTCGAGATGAGTCACCCTTAGGACTGCTGGACCTTAAGGTTGAACCTGGGTGTTGGTCTAGAGCTGAGGCACTCACTACACTTATCTACACTCACAATTACTCACAACCCTAACTCAAATTTCTAGCCTAGATCCCTTGATCTTTTGGGATACTCATGTAGATGGTCCCCTAAAATCGGTTGACCTTGGGTGTTGGTCTAGAGCTAAGGCACTCACTACACTAATCTACACCCACAATCACTCACAACCCTGAACTCAAATCTTAGCCTAGACCCTTGATCTTTTGGGATACTCATGTAGATGGTCCCCTAAACCTACTAGCTTTAGGGCTATGCTTTAGCTAAGACTACTACATAAAGGATCCAAAATAGGGTTTCTATTGGTCCATGGCTTATTGATGGTAGAGTGCACTCCAACTCTACCAAGATACCCAACCTACCATTTTGCCCTTGAGCACCCCAAATTACCTAAACACCCTTGAAACCCTAAACTTTGCCAAAATTCCCAAGTTTACCTAAAATACCCAAATTTGATCAAAATTCATTTCAAACCTTTTGACAACCTCAAAATTATCCAAAATTACCCAAAATCTCCAAAGATGGCAAAATTACCAAAATACCCCTCCATAGCCCAAAATCCCAAAAATTCTAAAAAATTCCTAGAAAATCTCAATAAATCTCAAATATTCCTAATTTCATTTCTCTCAACTACCACGTGACCCAATTTGGCCAATTTGACCATCTTTAGCCAAAATCCCCAAATTTGCCTTTAAAGACCCAATTTTTTCCGAATCCAACTCAAATGTCCATCATTTTGATCTAAATTGACCCCAATCTCAATCCTAAACTCAAATTCACTTTTTATATGAACAAATAAAACTAAGTCCAATCTTAATTGGCCCATGATTTGAGCCCAATTTTTATTTAGGTCAAAACCCCAATTTTGACCATATGACCTAACCTTACCAAACTGAACCTATAGCCTAGTCAATTGGCTTCAATTAATGTTGAAAAATCTTCATAACATTCCTACACATCAAAATCAACCATCAATTGGCCTTTTTAAGCCTGAAATTCATTTGATTTTTGGCCTAAATCCAAAATTCCCAAATTTAGCCCCAAATTTGCTAAGTCCCCAAATTTCACCCACCCTAAATCCAAAATTCCCAAATTTAGCCCCAAATTGGCTAAGTCCCCAAATTTCACCTAATTGATATTCTTAACCTCCAAATTGGCATCCAATTCTTGTTGAAAACTCTTCATGAGGTCCCTATTGACCATTTACAATAATAAATTTGGACTTAGCCAAAGTCTAACCCAAGCTAGACCCAAGCCTAGCCCAACTTGGCCAAATTGATTAAAGTTCAAAATTCCCTCAAATTGATCCTTCAACTAAGCTCAAAACCACTTCCTTCACCAAAGTTGTTCCTTATGATCATATACACCAAATGTAAGATTTATTTGGGCCAATTGACATGGCTAGCCTAGACCAAACCCAAGACTTGGTCATTTGCACCCATTTGGGCCCATGCACTAAATATGACCTAACCACCCTAAAGCCACAAAATTAACTCCAACCCAGCCATTAGTTGGACTTAGTGACCAGTTCAAACAGTATGAAACCACCTAAATTATGCCATGGATAAAAGGTCTCCTATATTAAGGGATATTATTTCCAAAAATGCATGTGCTTAAGATATCCTTACGAAAAATAGCTATTATTGCACTAAATTGCTATAACATATTCCACTGGGTTACCTGAGCTCCTAGCCACCCCCCCCTGGCTGGTCGGCCAACCTANGGTTAAGGCAATCAATTGGGTGAAATATATATATATATATATATATATGAGGATGAAGGTGGCTGAAAGAGCTCTGCTAGGGTTCTTGGCAAAATAAAGATCCCCTGGTGCTGTCTAGTGGTGCATGGTTGTTTCTACTGGGACTTCTGATTTAGTTCCTCTAAGTGGGGTTCACTGGAAGCTGATTATTGGTTTTCATCTTTCCCGGGTCTTTGAAGAGATTTAAATTAAGTTACTGTTCCATTGAAGGTGGTTTGGAGCTACTTTAGCTCCATTACTTTCTTCATGGATTTCCTTATTGATGTGGACACAAATGCATAGTGGACTAATGCCATATATGCAAGAGTAGTTGGTAAAGCTAATGATACCCTTAAAGATCCTGAAAACATAGTTTTTCCTCAGACTTTACATGATGCAGTTGCTGGTAAAGGAACTTTTCCCTGCATTCACCCTTTAAGGGTGAAAGATGGGGAACTAGCCATCTTCTTCTCTGAGCAAGACATGAAAACTCTTAATGAGGAGGTACAGTTTACTCTAGTTGGAAAGTTCATGTTGGGCCATCCAAAAATGGAATTAGTAAGAAATTATTTTGAATCATTGAACTTTATTGGGGATGGAAGGTTGGATTACTAGATGGGAGGCATCTACTAATACAACTCACTGTGGAGGAACTTTATGCTAGATTATTTGCTAAACAATCTATTTTGATAGCTGGAACTTCAATGAAAGTATTAAAATGGACCCCAAGATTTGATCCTAGCAAGGACCCTCCTGTTGTTCCCCTTTGGTGTAAATTTCCTAGGCTCCCTCTGTAATTCTTTAATTTTAATGCTTTGTTTAGCATTGGTAGAGCTTTGGGTACACCACTTAAGGCGGATACCCCTACCTACAACAAACTCAGGCCTGCCTGTGCAAGAATCCTTATTGAGAGGGACATCACCCTCCCTAAATTGAAAAGAGTCTGCATTGAGACTGAAGAAACTGGTTTTTGGCAGGGTGTGGCGTTAGAGAAAAAAACTTATTAATGTCAATATTGAAAATTTTTTGTACATACTTTGGACAGGTGTTATAGACTCCATCCTCCTTCTAAGAGGAATTCTAATACAACTTAGCAGGAAGCTCCCTAAGCTGTGAAGGTTGTCAAGCCCATTGTAGGTGAAATATGACTTCTGAAGTCAATAACTAATCAATTTAATACCCCTATGTTGACTTTAAAATAAAATTCAAATATGAATCATGACTACTTAAAACTTAACCCTCTAATTAAGACACTCACCTAGGTCTTAAAGGGCTTAGTAGTGACTTAGGCTAAATTAAAAATTGACTAAATGAGGATTAGAGAAATAAACATAATTAAATCAAACATTCTTGAAACACCACTAAGCCCAATTAGGATTAAAATTTGGCTAAGTGTCCAAATTACACAAACTTGACCCTTTAAGGGTCTTCACCCACATAATTCTTAAATTGAATCACAAATGATAATTACCCTATAACTTGCCTCTTTAAGGGACTTCACCCACATAATTCTTAAATTGAATCACAAGTGATAATTACCCTATTCTTATCCCTTTAAGGGTCATCACCCACATAATTTTCAAATTGAATGACAAATGATAATTACCCCTTTCTTAGGGATAATTAGGACATAATTCTTAAATTGAATCACAAGTGATAATTACCCAATTCTTAGGGATAATTGAGACATCAGTAAGTAATAAGGGTATTTACAGGATGAACCATTAAGCAACATAATGAGTTTAAATGGACTCGAGACATTTCACTAGTTGGTGAGAAAATTGAATGACAAATGATAATTACCCCTTTCTTAGGGATAATTGATACATCAATGTTCACTAACGGATATTTACAGGATGAACCATTAAGCAACATAATAAGTTTAAATGGACTCGAGGCTTTTCAATAGTTGATGAGAGGGAGGCATGGACCTGCTTCCCTCTCCTAACTTGTTGAATACCATAGAGGCCTATTAAACTTAATATTTTTCCCTTNACATAATAAGTTTAAATGGACTCAAGGCTTTTCACCAGTTGGTGAGAGGGAGGCATGGACCTGCTTCCTCCTAACTTGTTGGATACTNTCATCGTTAATTAAACTTTTAAGGACTCACCAAGATACGACATAGGGTTAGGAAAATTACCAAAATTTTACCCTTCCTGCTCTTCATAAACTGTCTTAACTNCATAATTTTCAAATTAAATGATAAATGATAATTACCCCTTTCTTAGAGATAATTAAGACATCAATATTCACTGAGCATTATAAGTATTCACAGGATGAAACATTAAGCAACATAATAAGTTTAAATGGACTCAAGGCTTTTCACCAGTTGGTGAGAGGGAGGCATGGACCTGCTTCCTCCTAACTTGTTGGATACTTCAGAGGTTTATTAAACTTAATATACTTTGCTCAATGAAATCATCCTTAATTAAACTTTTAAGGACTCACCAAAATACAACATAGAATTAGAAAAACCACCAGAACTTTACTTTTTCNGAACGAGAAGACTCGCCAGGTACACTTTTACAGTTTATAGTACCGTCTTTCTTCTGCCTTTTCTTTACATGATTCATGCTTGCATTTACCTACATAAACTTGCATGTTAAGCATAACCATACCCAAAATCAAAACTAAAATCAACCAAGATAAAATTCACCGCCACAACATTCAAAATATAAAACAACTCAAAATTTAATCACAAACATCATGAAAAACTACAACTTNCTTTGCTCAATGGAATCATCCTTAATTAAACTTTTTAAGGACTCACCAAGATGTGACATAGGGTTAGGAAAACCACCAAAACTTTACTTTTCCTGCTCTTCATAAACTATCTCAGGTGGTGGAACGAGAAGACTCGCCAGGTACGCTTTTACAGTTTATAGTACCGTCTTTCTTGTGCCTTTTCCTTACATGCTTCTCTTTATGCTTGCATTGTTTCTTTTTTATACTTGCATCTATCTACATGTATGAAAATAACATAAACTTGCATGTTAACCAAAAACAAAGCCCGAAACCAAAACTAAAATCAACCAAGATAAAATCCACTGCCACAACATTCAAAATATAAAACAACTCAAAATTTAATCACATACATCACACAAAACTACAAATGCAACTAAGTTAAGATGGCTTTATCAGATGATCGGGAATCCATCGGAGGAGGTAACATATAATTAAGATGTCTATATCGGATGATCAGGAATTCCTTGGAGGAGGTAACCTATGGTTGCTAATCGAGGTCTTCCCACGGTCTAAATGAAATTATGGAACTCATTAAGTTGAGTTTAGTAAATTCATTTGGACATAAAATGTCTCCATTGGAAGATCGGGAACCCCTAGGAGGAGGTAACCTACGGTTGCTAACGAGGCTTCCCATGGTTTAAATGAAATTATGGAACTCATTAAGTTGGGTTTAGTAAGTTCATTTGGACTAAGTAAATACAATAGAAAATAGTGGTGTCTGGGTGAGGGAACGGTAGGACCCTAACCGGTGTCTCTCTAATCAACTTTAATATGCCCTCATAAAATTTAAAGAACTTCAACCATAAGGCCAACTGATTTGAAATTATAACTTGACACACTATAAAACTCAAATTCGTCATGGTGAGAAACTTGGAGCTAGCATGGTGGGTAGCACGATCATCTTCAACAGCAAAACCTGTCTTCCCCAGCTAAACCAATCTTCCTTCCTTAGACTTTAACAACAAAGTCATAGGACTTTGAGTTTGCTTGCTTATACAACATAAATCCTCACATCATCTTTAGGTTTGCATAGCCCTGCTATACAATATAAGCCTTAACTCGTCTTAGGATTCCGAGGTTGTCGTTTATCACGACTTAAATCCTCATATCTTCCAAGCTATTTGTGTGATTGTTTCACATGAATATAAGCCATAACTAAAAAAATTTGTAGGGTGAAACACTTAAATTTTTCTCCTTTAAATTTAAATCAAACATTAGGATAGCTTGGGAAGTCACCGAGGTTCTCCTCTAGGATCCATGACATCCCCTAGTTCTTCCTCCTTTGGATTCTAGAATAAAATTTTCTAATTTTGAACCAATCTCCTTTCACACCTCTACGTCCGATTTCATTGAAAAGTCCTACCCTTTGAAATTCCTTGAAGATAATATTTCTTGATTTTTATTGAGAGTCTTGGAGCTAAGACACACTAGAAAATTCAAACTCGTCACGGTGAGGAACTTGGAGCTGGCATGGTGGGCAGCACGACCATCTTCAACAGCAAAACCTGCCTTCCCCAGCTAAACCAATCTTCCTTCCTTAGACTTTAACAATAAAGTCATAGGACTTCAAGGTTGCTTGATTATGCAACATAAATCCTCACATCATCTTTAGGACTTTGCATAGCCCTGCTATACATTATAAGCCCTAACTCATCTTAGGATTCTGAGGTTGTCGTTTATCACGACTTAAATCCTCATATCTTCCAGGCTATTTGTGTGATTGTTTCACACAAATATAAGCTCTAACTAATAAAATTGGTAGGGTGAAACACTTAAAATTTTCTCCTTTAAATTTAAACCAAACATTAGGATAGTTTGGGAAGTCACCGAGGTTCTCCTCTAGGATCCATGACATCCCCTAGTTCTTCCTTCTTTGAATTTTACAATAAAATGTTCCAAATTTGAACCAATCTCCTTTTACACCTCTACGTCCGATTTCATTGAAAAGTTCCTACCTTTGAAATTCCTTGAAGATAATATTTCTTGAATTTTATCGAGAGTCTTCTTAAGTGACTTTAGTCATTTAAGATGTAATTAACTATAAAGGCTTACCCTTATAGGAAGCATGTCCGAACCGAACTTAATATAAACCCTATTTAATTCTTTATATTAAATAAGGGAACTTGTCAGCAAATACAAAGGTTTTGCNATAACTCAAAATTTAATCACAAACATCACACAAAACTACAATTGCAACTAAATTAAGATGTCTTTATCGGATAATCGAGAATCCCTTGGAGGGGGTAACCTACGGTTGCTAACGAGACTTCCCACGGTTTAAATGAAATTATGAAACTCAATAAGTTGGGTTTAGTAAGCTCATTTGGACTAAGTAAATCCAATAGAATATAGTGATGTCGGAACGAGGGAACCGTAGGATCCTAACCGGTGTCGCTCTAATCAACTTTAATATGCCCTCGGAATGAGGGAACCGTAGGATCCTAACCGGTGTCGCTCTAATCAACTTTAATATGCCCTCATGAAATTTAAAGAACTTCAACCATAGAGCCACCTGATTTGACATTATAACTTGACAAACTAGAAAAATCAGACTCGTCGTTGTGAGGAACTTGGAGCTAGCATGGTGGGCAGCACGGCCATGTTCAACAACAAAACCTGTCTTCCCCAGCTAAACCAATCTTTCTTCCTTAGACTTAAAAAACAAAGCCATAGGACTTCGAGGTTTCTTGCTTATGCAATGTAAATCCTCACATTATCTTGCGTCCTTTTCATAGCCCTGCTATACAATTTAAGCCCTAACTCGTCTTAGGATTACAAGGTTATCGTTTGTCACGACCTAAATCCTCATATCTTCCAGGCTATTTAAGTGATTGTTTCACACAAATATAAGCCCTAACTAATAAAATTGGCAGGATGAAACACTTAAAATTTTCTCCTCTAAATTTAAACCAAACATTAGGATAGCTTGGGAAGCACCGAGGTTCTTCTCTAGGATCCATGACATCCCCTAGTTCTTCCTTTTTTGGATTCTATAATAAAATGCTCCAAATTTGAACGAATCCCCTTTCACACCTCCATGTCCGATTTCATTGAAATATCCTACCCTTTGAAATTCCTTGAAGATCATATTTCCTTATTTTTATTGAGAGTCTTCTTAAGTGAGTTTGGTCAATTAAGATGTAATTAACTATAGGGGCTTGCCATTATAGGAAGCATGTCTGAAACCAGCTTAATATGAACCTTATGTAATCCTTTATATTAAGTAGGGGAACTTGTCGGCAAATACAAAGGTTTCGCAGACCAAAGTTAATTATTTATATTAAATAGGGGAACTTGTCGGCAAATACAAAGGTTTTGCAGACCAAACTGACGTCATACTTTCCTTAGTTTATTTGATCGAGCCTCATCCTCAATTCTTGTGTTTATCCTTCACCTATTTAATCCTTTATATTAAATAGGAGAACTTGTCAGCAAATACAAAGGTTTCGCAGACCTAACGGACCATATTAAATAGGGGAACTTGTCGGCAAATACAAAGGTTTCGCAGACCAAACAGACGTCATATATCTTAGTTTATTTGATCGAGCCTCATCCTCAAGTCTTGTGTTTATCCTTCGGGATAGATATAGGAGTTTATTTGATCGAGCCTCATCCTCAAGTCTTGTGTTTATCCTTTGGGATAGATACAGGATCCTTTATTTGATCGAGTCTCATCCTCAAGTCTTGTGTTTATCCTTCGGGATAGATACAGGATTTAAGGTACAGTTCTCTTTCATTTTAAACTATAAAAAAATGGGGTTAAGTGGATATCATACTTCAACGTCCTTCCAAAGCGGGGAACAAGATTTCAATTATGGTGAACGACAGCTTCTTACGGGCCCCCCGAAATAGAGCCGACAGCTTCTGGAGACTCCGCTGGGGACAAGCTTTTCTCCCTATACAAATCAGGAAATATTATCTCCACACATCGGTAATGTGTCCATGCCCCTCTTGGACCAAATTACCCTTCTTTTGTTGACATACTTTACCCATTTCTATCTTGGGAAGGTACAATCAACTCCTTCGACTTGAGGACTAGCTGTTCAACAATTTTTCAATAGAGGGGTTTAGAAGGCCATTAAGGATTCTTTGAATTTCTATATGGGGTCGGATCCTCAATAGGTGTGTCGGTGGACTAGTTCCACCTGGGCATTTTTTGCCACTAAGTGGGTCCCGCACTGGATCCTAAAATATTTCACATCTCCCTTCCAAATTTGATTTGCTATTTCACAAATTAAACGAAATCTTTTTGTACTGCGCGCACTTTCAAGCTTTCTTACATTAATTAAATTTTACACCCCTTAATTTTTTTTAAAATACCCATAAATTAAAACCCGCCCGGTCTACAGATCAACCTCTATTTTCAGTGCTTGCACTAAATAATACGTGGTTTTTGGCCATATAGCTAACCCTAAAATTTTCTATTTTTAAAGTCTGCTATGTTGGCCTACCCAACGCTGACTTTTTCATGCAACCTACCTACAAGTCACGAAGCCCGCAACATCACTCCTACCATCAAATTTGGAGCCGGATTCAAAGATCTCGAGGTCATCCTCGGGAAAGCCCCGTTTGTGGTAATGAAGATCGCTGCTCCGGAAGTACAAGAACCGTCTACAGAATTCACTTTGAACTGCCTTCAAGAATTCCCTACTTGCAAGAAGGCTAAAGCTGTTACCGTCATGGCACCCACCAAACCTGCTATCCCCGTTGCTGCTAAGGGGAAGGAAGTGATGATTGTTGAAGATCCTACTGAGGGATTAACTTTCCCACCACCCGTGTTTGAAATTGGGTCAAGCTCAAGGACTGTTCCACTGACCCGAACTCAAAGGAGGAACCATAATAGAAGAGTTTGAAGGGCCATTAAAGCCCAGGCTCTCGAGGAGACACCCGTTGAGGAGGAACCTCATCAAGATGAATACGTTCTACAGGAAATTTATCCACTCCTACGAGGGAGTAGATTCCATCCTCTAATAGATACTGATGGATAAGAGAGTATCCGGAGGATTGCTGCCGCATTGCCATCACTTCTTGGACACAGTGAGGAGGAAAAGAAGTTCACTCCAATCACTCGAGTTAGCACAGTTTTCAGAAGGCTTGCTACCAAAGAAAGATGTTCGGTTAGCGAGTTACTTAAGCGAGTGGAAGCTGCAATTTTCCCTCGTGTGAAGAAGGAAATTTTGAAAGGCGTCAAATCCTCCCTTAAAATCCCGTAAGACAACTAGAGCTCCGCCTACTCGCATTCCCGTTTGGCTCCACTTAGGGAATAAAGTTGATACCGTAGTGATTACTACTGATAATACTGCCACCAGGACCCTAGGCCGTCGACCGGTTAAGTCGAGACTGGGTCCGAAGATCTTACCCGTAATTCCTGCAATCCCAGAGATAAAGACAAAGTGATTACATGACACTTTAGCCGGTCTACACCATGGGGAGCATACCTTCCCTTAACATACCGATGTTTCTACTAAGACGCCTCGTCCTGAGACATTATTGTCAGAAAAAGAGGGTATGGGTACCCAAGGTCGCTGCACCGATATAGTTCAATGAGCCTGTAGGACACGAAGTAAAACTAGTGTCTAAAATATCTTGACATCATCGCGACAATAGCCAGAGAGATGGAGGAACAAGTAGAGGATATCCATCAAGGTCTTCCAGATCTTAAAGCAATCAAGGAATCAATAATTGAAGCGAATGATGAGAAACTCAGGATTGATATTTCCGAGTTAGCTCAAGAGCATGGAGTTTCCATCAATAGTGACAATGAAGATTTTGATAATAGTGATTACCTCGAGAAGGATTTCATGGATGTCCATGTGATAAAAATCAAAGCTACCACATCTGCGCGTGAGGCTAAATCTCACACCAAAGAGAATGCCGTAGATGAGCTGCATAGGGTTATCCTCCTAAGGGATGAGCAAGTCAGTCTACTGGAGAAAAGAATATAAGAGATGACTACAACTATGACCGCCATGGCCACCATTCAGGGGCAATCACAATCACCGAGATTTGCTTCTCCGGAGATTAATCGGCCAAAAATCATACACATCATGGATGAAAGAAGAGAGACTACTTCAACAGACAAAAATGAACAACCAAAGAAAGATTCTCCATCAGGTGCCATGTTAGAAAAGAAATTCAAGAAAATGGTTGAACAATTGCGGGATGCCTTAGCCCAATCTAAGGTCGGTGCATCAATTTTAAAGGGTAGACTTACCCAGAGGAGTTCGATACCATACTTTTCCCCAAGGGTTTTGTGGCCCCAAACTTCATGATATTCGATGGGACTGGAAATCTCAGACATTACATATCACATTTACGAGCTAGTTGTGGCGACACAAGGAATAATGAAGCTCTACTCTGCCAGCATTTCGTCAGCAGCTTGTCAAGAATTATTTTCAACTGGTACGTTGAATTGCCCAACGGGTCAGTTAAAACATTTTTTGAGTTGGAACAGTTATTTATGAAAAGATTTGTCGGGGTGCAACATCATGTGTCTATTGGAGAGCTCATGATGGAGAAGCAAAGGCCCAGCAAAACTTTGGCTGACTATATTTTGAGGCGGAGAAACCTTAGCATGAAATGTGAACATCAGCTACAGGAACATCAAGCGATTGAGATTCCAGTAAAGAGCATTCATGGGCCAGTAGCTTTCATGCTTAAGGGACTCACCATCAAATCCTTGGAGAAGAGTAAAGCCAACAATCTTCAAGAAGAAATGAAGCACATGGAGCCACATGAAAAGGCTAAGGTGACCAGAGTGTTAGAAAAGAAATCAGGAGTAGTCGCGACTGTTGACAAAGGAAACTAGCCGATAAATATATATGTAGAAGAACATTGTCGGTCTTCATCACGGTACTCTCAGAAACAGAGCAGTCAGTCCAACCAACGGCCTCCTCAGGAGGGATCACCTCAAACAGTGGGTAAAAGAAAATCCCTGTTAGAGCGACAGAAAGTTGTGTATTCTTTCAAGGATGAAGCCATACCTAAAATATTTAAAATCTTGATGAAGAAACCAGAATTCAAACTACCTGATCCAAAGAAACCTGAAGAGGTGGATAAGAAGAATGAACCAAATTATTGCCCATACCACCGGTTGCTTGGGCACACTATAGACAAGTGTTTCGTCTTTAAGGACTGGCTCGAGAAGAACCTCAAGGAAGAGAACTTTACAATCCCAAAAGAATATTTAAAATAACCTGAAAAAGGTTCCATAAACATGGTTTCGGCCGAGCCAATCTCCCCAATTGATCCTTTTGCCGGAATAGATGGATGGAGTACAACTTCGGATGAACTCAAGAGGGTCCTTAATAAAATATAGGATTCATCGAAACAAGCTTCTACAAATACCAAATAAGAATGGAATGAGGTCTGGAGCATATCGTTCGATAAAATACTGAACAAGATACAGTTTGCATCAAAACAAGCCCCCATTCAGAGTCTGCAACATACCGAGCCTGACATGAAAGTTTCTTCGGGAGATCAGTCATCGTCAAGGACAAAGAACAAGAAGAAGAAAAGCGTCACTACACAGATTTATAGCACAAGGGGTAGGATAGGGACTGCCTCTACTAGATTGGTTGTCTCGGATTCGAGGAAGAAAATCCTCGAACCCTTGACTTGTTGCTCGGTACCGCCGACCACAACCGTCGCTCTGCATCTCTGTCAACATTGGCAGGTTTGTGTTATCTAAAGTTTTAGTGGATCCTGGAGCATCTCTTAACTTGATGAGCCTACGGACATTGGACTTTTTGGATATTGAAGAAGAGCTTACAACCAATAAGATGATGTTAAGAGGATTCAACCAAAAGGGAGAAAGAGCCCTTAGATCAATTACTTTACTTATAAAGGTTGGATAACTTGTGACAACCACTAAATTTCATATCATCGACGACGAGACCTCTTTGAACGCTCTATTGGGTCAACCATGGATTCATGATCACAATATGGTTCCATCATCCCTACACCGGTGCATCAAGTACTGCAAAGATGGACAAGAAAATTGCGTCAAAGTAGACCTACAACTATTTTCAGTGCATGAACTTGGTATCCATGAAGATGCTGCCTACTACGTGCCTCCAAAGAAGACTGTCTTCTTGCACGAGATTTTGACAAATAGAAATGAAGATTCAGAAGAATCACAAAGAGGAAGTCAAACAACTCTGCTTCAACAACCTTATACCACTCCCTTACAACGAGTTGGTGGAGGTTCTTCTAATTCACGCACCCGAGGTCGAGGCCAAGGACGTGGACGAGTAAAGATCAATTTAATTGTTGAACAGACTAGGCCAACCATCAACATTGGTGTTGAAAACAGTTCTGAAGATGAAATAATGATGACAAAGAAGAAGAAACCTCAGTACGAGATAACCCTAGAAGATACAGAGAAGAATGAATACGAAACAATGTATGATCGGATAAACCACTATGTGAATACTATGACACTTACTCCGATTCTCCCACAAATGGTTGAGAGTTTAGAGTTCAAGGAAGTCTGTAGTGTTGGTTCATAGCTGATCAAATTTTATCGTGCTTCTACCTCTACTTAGATTTAAAAACATGTAAATTTGGATATTGATGGAATTGCCTTTTGGTTACTTCTCGCCTTGTGTTAAAAAGTTAATTCAACAAGGACACTTACCAAAAAAACTGCCAAAAGATAAATTTCAACTTTTTGAAAAACTATGGAATGCCAAAAATTGAGCTCCCAATTCAAAAGAAGGTCCCGAATTTGGTACAGTTGGGTCAGTCGATGATTCTGAATTTTGCATGGTTGTTACTAGTAAGTCAGAAGAGGATTCCCTCAATGTAGAGGATGACTCTAATGATTAACCAATAGAAGATGCTCCGCCAGAATTTGAGGAGGAAATTAAATCTACTATCGATGAATTGAAAGAGGTTAACCTCGGGATTGAAGAACGACCCTGACCTACATTTATAAGTTCTCTACTTGATAACGAAGAATGTGCAGAATTGGTCAAACTATTAACAGAATTTAAAGATTGCTTTGCATGGAGCTATGATGAAATGTCAGGACTTTCAGCAGAGGTTGCAGTCCATGAACCTGGGTTGGACAAGAATATAACCCCATTAAAACAAGCTCCTAGGAGAATGCACCTTGAAATAGAACAACAAGTCATCGCCAAAGTGAAGATGTTGATAGATCCCAACTTTGTGAAAGAGGAGCAGTATCCCATATGGTTGGCTAATATTGTACCTGTTAAGAAAGAAAATGGACAGATCTGTGTTTGTTTCGACTTCAGAGATTTGAACAAGGCATGTCCAATAGATGAGTTTCCACTACCTATACCAGAGATGATGGTGGATATCGCTTCAACACATAAAATTTTCTCCTTCATGGATGGATCATCGGGATACAACCAAATCAAGATGGCTCCCTAGGATGCAGTGCTTACAGCTTTCAGAACACCGATTGGAATTTTCTGCTACACAGTGATGTCGTTCGGCCTAAAGAACGCTGGAGCAACATATCAGCTTGCAATGACAAAGATTTTTGAGGATCTCATTCACAACCAAGTAGAACGCTACGTGGATGATTTGGTCATCAAAAGTAAATAAAAGATAGACCATTTGTACTATTTGAGGATCGTGTTTGAACGGTTACGACGATATGACCTTAAAAAGAATCCCTTAAAGTGTGCCTTTGGCATTACCTCCGGGAAATTTCTAGGATTCGTTGTCTGTCATCAGGGAATCGAGATTGACCCGGATAAGATTAAAGCTATCTTGGAAATGCCTTCTCCTAAAACCATGAAACAGCTATATTCCTTTCAGGGGAAGTTGGCATATCTGAGACGCTTTATTTCTAATATCTTAGGTGTCAGCCTTTCTCGGCATTAATTAAAAAGGACACCAAATTTATTTGGGAAGAGAAATGTCAGCAAGACTTTGAGGACGTTAAATAATTTTTAATGACACCTCCTGTTTTGGCAGCCCCTATCCCAGGAAAACAGTTGATACTTTATACTGCTGCTTTGGATGACTCAATTAGAGCCCTCTAGCCCAAGTCAATGATGAGGGTAAAGAAAATGCACTCTACTACTTGAGTCGTCATCTAATACCGGCAGAGATAAGGTATCCATCTATTTAGAAGCATTGTCTGGCGTTAATTTTTGCCACCCAAAAGCTTAGACATTATATGCTTTCTCATAAGATTACCCTAATCTCAAAAGTTAATCCATTATAATATCTAATGACCCGACCAACACTCTCCGGACGTTTGGCAAGATGGTCAATGATCTTATTACAATTTGATATAACTTTTATTCCCCTTTGTGCTATCAAGGGGCAGATACTAGCAGACTTTCTCACTGCACACCCACTGCCAGCTAGGTCCTCTCTCAATGATGAGTTACTAGACGAGTAAATGCTACAAATGGAATTTTCTAGTGCGCAACGTTGGGAGATGTACTTCGATGGCACTTAGTCTGCCAGAAAAGACAAAGAATTAAGCACAATTATACCAGGAAAAGCAGGGAACGGTTTGATCTTTATTACGCCAGATAAGGGTATATTGAGGTTCTCATACCACCTGACAGAGTCGTGCAAGCAGAATATGAAGCTTTAATCACCGGATTGGAATTGGCAATCTCAATGGATATAACAAGCATTTTCAATTATGGTGACTCTCAACTTGACATTTAGCAGGTCGCCGACCAATACAAAATTCTGAAACCAAGATTAGCAAAGTACCATCAGACGTAATGAAACTCTTGGAGCAGATTCCTGAGGTGACTTTCTACCGAATTCCTCGTGAAGATAATGCCCATGCCGACGCTTTAGCAAAACTCGCTAAGGAAATGGCATGTCCCCCGTAGGATTCCATCGAAGTCACGGTGCAAGGAAGACGATTCTTGTCTTGAAATGACTTCAAAACTCTACACATGCTTGGAAAAGAAGAAACAATAAACACAGTTGCAGACATCAACAATAATTGGTGCAAGACATTAATAAAATATTTGCATGCTGGAAAGTTGCTAAAAAACAAGTCTGAGGAGCACCACATCACAAGGAGGGCTATATCTTACACCCTGGTAGGAAATGTTCTCTACAAAAGATCATTCGACCAGATGTGGCTACAGTGTTTGAGCAAAGTCGAAGCACTGAATATTGTCAAAGAAGTACATGTCAGATTGTGTGTTACTCACCAGTCAGGGTCAAAAATGAAAATGAAGATCAAAAGACTCAGGTATTATTGGCCAGCAATGATGTCCGATTGCATGGATACAACCAGAAGATGTCACCAATGCCACATGCATGGGGTGGTCTTACACCAACCTTCAAATGTGCTACACCCAACTGTTGTCTCGTGGTCATTCGAGTGTTGGGGCACAGATATAATAAGTATGATAGACCCTCCATCTTCCAGAGGACACAGGTTTATACTTGCCGCTACAGATTACTTCTCCAAATGGGCAGAGGCATTACCGTTACGTGAGGTTACGACACAACACATCCTTTAATTTTTCAAAAGCCAAATCGTCTACCGTTTTGGAGTACCATGAAGAATAATCTCTGACAATGGGACAGCTTTCAATAGTATAAAGATCAACAATTTCGTCAGAAGACATGGGATAGATTTGAGATAATCTACAATTTACTATCCCAGAGAAAATGGTCTGGCTAAAGCTTTCAAAACGACACTAGTACAGATTTTGAAGAAAATAGTAGAAGAAAACAAAAGGGAATTGCACAACAAACTATTAGAAGCCTTGTGAGCCTACCGGGCGACTTTCAGGATTCCCACTCGGTGTAAACCCTATACGCTCGGTTATGGCGCCGAGGCCGTGCTACCACTATAGAAATCCAGGCACCATCTCTCAGAGTCGTCGTTGCCAACCAACTCACAATGGAAGAAAGTGCAAAACTCAGACTTGAAGAATTGGAGAGTCTCAAGGGAAAATGTCTAGAAGCCCAACAACATTTGGAGCTCTACTAGGCGAAGATGGTACAAGCCCATGACAAATTGGTCCGCCCAAGGACATTCAAAGTTGGTGACCTCGTGCTTGTGCTCAAAAGACTTATTCTTGCATGCCGCAAAATAGGTGAAAAATTCGAGCCAACTTGGGAGGGACCATTTGTCATTGAGAAGGTCTATACAAGAGGAGCCTACCAGTTAGTGGACTTTTAGGGCGAAAGACCCATGTTACCGATAAATGGAGAAAACCTGAAAACCTTTTACGCAACCTGTTGCTGCTCAATACCGCTTGCCTCTGCTTTCTTTGAAACTTTAAAACTTTGATTATTTATAGGGTTATCTATGTGGCCAAATGTTTATGACTGGGTCCAAATTTTGTAATTAACCTCATTATAATGAAAATTTTGAGAAAAAAATTTTTGAACTTTACACGTTCTCTTTTGTACTTTTGAATTTAAATGCCCTACTAAATTAAATGAAACTCACACATAAAACGAATAATCCTCTTCACCAAAATAAACTAAAATTTACTTTAATAAATACTATGTTTTGTTCTTGTTCATGCCAAGCTTCGGTCCACTGATGTTTTTCCTGTCGTCTGCAGAAAAATTTCAGGACAGAGGTTGATCTTTGCCTTCCAGGATGGCTGGAACCTCACACTGAATGAGGAGATGGCGCCGCAAGGAGGTGTCATAAATTTCAACATGGATTTCAGCCAAGTTGATATGGACTACGAGGGTCCTCTAATGGATGTAGTCAGCAGTAACGAAAAGGAGGGACTGCCTTCCCTGTTGAGGGTAACCACTCAAGACAATGTGTCACACAAAGGTAAAAACGTGATAGCGGAATGAGATCCAATGGAGGGGCCCAAGCATCTACCCTTCATGGTAGCTACTCCAGCAAGGGACCTGATAACCGCCTGTAATGAATGATTATCGAATACTCCGCTCCGCAGGATGCAGCGCAGAAATGCTAGTCGAAAGAAAAAGAGAGCTTTTCTGCGACAGGAACGCCAACACCAACGAGACGTGAACAATTTTCTTACCCCCATTCCTGAGGGACATATTTACGACCCAGATCTGAGAGAAACTTTTGCCAGCCTACTCACTACGGATGAAGAGTCAAGATTTGTGACAGAATCAGATGTGCACCCAGTTCTAGATATCTTATGCAAGGGTTGCCCAACATGCAATGTTGAGGTACCAGCCGGGACATCAGTCACGGGCGCATTTGTGGAATGCCTGGATTGCAACGTTTCGCATTTACAGCACTTCAATACATTGGAAGAATGCACTTCAAGCACTAGCAGATCTCAGACTTCAAACTTTGCGACAGATGAGCCATATATCCTTCTAGGGACAGACAAATGTATATCATGGAGCCCAGAGCCATACATCCCACTAGAGGTTGAATCTCATGTTCCGGATGAGCCAGCGCTAGTTTGGGTTCTCGCCAATGCTCGAAGGAACAAATGCCCATGACAACTGCCGACTCCTTGTATGATGGAATACTACCAAAAAACTCAGGTGAATAAAAGAGAGTTTGAGTTTTATGAAGAAGTTCAGGGAAAGTTCGTCAACATATTGGAAGTCCTGGAGCTATATACCAGGGTCTTTTCTGAAAGTGATGAGAAAAGCATTTTGGACTGTATCTTTGATTTAAAGGATAGAGGTCGAGCCGGCCTTCTCATGGAAATGACATATTCTGAGCCAAAGAAATAGATGAGGGGAAAGGGAAGAATCACCATCCAATGCAGCTGTTGCTACAACTTCACGAATGACAGACAGGGGAATCCGCCCGGGATCCTCAGATCCGACCAAGTGGATCTGGCCACCAATGATAAAATGGATGATCAAGAGAATGGTCAAGTGGAATATTCTACCCGCTACTTACATTCCCAACAGTTGCATCATTAACATTTGTGAAGAAGGTGACTACATTCCCCCACACATCGATCATCATGATTTTGTGAGACCTTTCTACACGGTCTCATTCATGAGTAAAAGAAATATTCTATTTGGAAAAGAAATTGATTTTGTCAGCCCTAAAAAATTTAGAGGAGCTGTGGAGATTCCATTGCCAGTTGGTTTAGTATTGGTCCTGAAGGGAAATGGTGCAGACATTGCCAAGTATTGCATTGTAGAAGTACGACACCGTAGGGTATCTGTAACCTTCCACAAAATGGACAACAGTTAAATATCATATGGATTCCAGCAGGACCCAAAATTGGAGGAGTTATTTCCGTACAAGCTGTGGGAAGGTTGTACCTCTAAGTACATGTGAAAGGAACTCTTATCCTGGGGCATGACTTAGAAGTTCTGCTTGATCAGCAGCTCAACATGACTGGTACAGAGGGTTCACTTTCTTTCTTTTAACAGCAGGACATGTATCTGATATATTCAGTCTACGATGTATTCATAACATGAGATGATTCTCAATGTATTTCAACCTGGATTACATAATGTACCTTTTGAGGCGTTAGCCCATGTCTGATCTATGGCATCTCTTTTGGAGTAAATTAATGGAAATTTCTCTCAAATTGTGCCTTTTTGTCAGTTGCCTTTTTATGCGATGGATGAAAGCCGTGAACCATGTGATGGTTCATAATTTCAATGAACAAAGGACGAAACAACAAATCTTCAACAATAAATAAAATATAAATTAAAAATAATCACAAAAGATTAAATAACAAAACGAACTTCCTTTGAAAATCAACCAATTAAAATTAAAACTTTAAAAACATATTTTAAAAAATTAAATGTGATAAAAACAACAAGAAAATAAAACAAACCTGTTGAGTGGATTCTTCTGTTTTCGGAATTTCCTACTTTGTGCACGCAGTACAAACATCGTTATCTACTCTAACTCTCTGCACATCCCCATAGAATTTCACATTCTGCACAAAAACTCACAAAGCTTTACAAATCTCCTTTAACAGGATCAACCTTTTTCACATGATACATTTCAGTAAATTCAACAATACAAACCCTCTTTTGAGAATTGACCAACATTTCAATTCTCATTTCTGAATCAGTCCTACATTTCTGATTCATTACATTTAAGGTCGGTCCTTACATTCCGACACCCTCTTTTGAGAATTGACCTACATTTCAATTCTCATTTACAAATCAGTCCTACGTTTTTGATTCATTACATTCAATGTCGTTCCTTACATTCCAATATTCTCTTTTAAGAATTGACCTACATTTCAATTCTCATTTCCGAATCAGTCCAACATTTCTGATTCATTACATTCGAGGTCGGTCCTACATTCTGACACTCTCTTTTGAGAATTGATATACATTTCAATTCTCATTTTCATATTTCATATTCATTACATTTAAGGTCGGTCCTTACATTCCGACACTCTCTTTTGAGAATTGACATACATTTCATTCCTCAGTCATACATTTCTGATTCATTACATTTGAGGTCAGTCCTTACATTCCAACACCCTCTTTTTAGAACTGACCTACATTTCAATTCTCATTTCTGAATCAGTCTTATATTTCCAATTCATTACATTCGAGGTCGGTCCTTACATTCCGACACATTCTTTTGAGAATTGATATACATTTCAATTCTCATTTTCATATTTTTGTTTCATTACATTCGAGGTCGGTCCTCACATTATGATATTCTCTTTTGAGAATTGACCTACATTTCAATTCTCATTTCTAAATCAGTCCTACATTTCTGATTCATTACATTCGAGGTCAGTCCTTACATTCCAACACTCTCTTTTAAGAATTGACATACATTTCAATTCTCAATCCTACATTTCTGATTCATTACATTCGAGGTCGGTCCTTACATTCCAACACTCTCTTCTGAGAATTGACATACATTTCAATTCTTAGTCCTACATTTCTGACTCATTACATTCGAGGTCGGTCCTTACATTCCAAACTCTCTTTTGAGAATTGATATACATTTCAATTCTCATTTTTTATATTTCTGATTCATTACATTCAAGGTCGGTCCTTACATTCTGACACCCTCTTTTCAGAATTGACCTACATTTCAACTCTCATTTTTGAATCAGTCTTACATTCTGACACTTTCTTTTGAGAATTGACATACATTTCAATTCTCACTTCCGAATCAGTCTTACAGTCTGACACCTTCTTTTGAGAATTGACCTACATTTCAATTCTCATTTCCGAATCAGTCCATCGGTCGTTATATTTTGCCACTCTCTTTTAAGAATTGACATACATTTCAATTCTCATTTTCATATTTCTGATTCATTACATTCAAGGTAGGTCCTTACATTCTGACACTCTCTTTTGAGAATTGATATACATTTCAATTCTCATTTTCATATTTCTGATTCATTACATTCAAGGTCCGTCCTTACATTCCAACGCCCCCCTTTGAGAATTGACCTACATTTCAATTCTCATTTTTGAATCAGCCCTACATTTCTGATTCATTACATTCGAGGTTGGTCCTTATATTTTGACACTCTTTTGAGAATTGAAATACATTTCAATTCTCAATTTCATATTTCTAATTCATTACATTTGAGGTCGGTCCTTACATTCCGACACTCTCTTTTGAGAATTAATATACATTTCAATTCTCATTTTCATATTTCTGATTCATTACATTCGAGGTCTATCCTTACGTTCCGATACTCTCTTTTGAAAATTGACATACATTTCAATTCTCAGTCCTACATTTCTGATTCATTACATTCGAGGTCAGTCCTTACATTCCAACACTCTCTTTTAAGAATTGACATACATTTCAATTCTCAATCCTACATTTCTGATTCATTACATTCGAGGTCGGTCCTTACATTCCAACACTCTCTTTTGAGAATTGACATACATTTTAATTCTTAGTCCTACATTTTTGATTCATTACATTCGAGGTCGGTCCTTACATTCTGACACTTTGTTTCGAGAATTGACATACATTTCAATTCTCAGTCTTACATTTCTGATTCATTACATTTGAGGTCAATCCTCACATTCCAACTCTCCCTCTCTTTCTTAATTGATATCTAAATTTCAATTCCCACCTCGGGGTCAGCACTTGCATACTGGTTCCCATGCTCTAGAACATTCTAAAATTTCATAACTCAAAGTCCACTCTCCAATCCACAGCGAGAGTCCCTACTTGTTGACTTGATCAAACACTCACCTGCTAATTCCCCAACAGAAACAAATCAAACACACAACTCTACGCACACTTTCGGGTCTTTTGACTTAGGAGTTTGTATTGGTTTTTGTTGATCTCCTCGGTCAACGCCAATACACGCAGTGTGCTTGCCCAGCACACCACACCTATTGGGGATCCATTTGTTGACCTCATTTTTGGTTGAGGTTCAATTTTTTCCTCTTTAGTAGCCTAAGGTTTAGCTATAGAATTTTCCTATTGACTAGTCTTAGAAAACTAGAAAAGCCACCCTCACCACTAGAAATTCCAAACTCATCTCTACTCAACTTGAAGTTCCACATGTTGGTTTCAACCTCTAAATACTTAGTAGGTGGGGTCACTCTGGGGGAAACTCCAGATGAGTCACCCTTAGGACTGCTGGACATTAAGGTTGACCCTGAGAGTTGTTCTGGAGCTGAGGCACTCACTACACTTATTTGCACCCACAATTACTCACAACCTTGAACTCAAATTTCTAACTTAGGTCCCTTGATCTTTTGGGATACTCATGTAGATGAACCCCTAAACCTACTAGCCTTAGGGCTATGCTTTAGCTAAGACCACTACATAAAAAATCCAAAATAGGGTTTCTATTGGTCCATGGCTTATTGATGGTAGTTGGCACTCCAACTCTACCAAGATACCCAACCTACCATTTTGCCCTTGAGCACCTCAAATTACCTAAACACCCATGAAAACCTAAACTTTGCCAAAATTCCCAAGTTTACCCAAAAGACCCAAATTTGATCAAAATTCATTTCAAACCTTTTAAAAACCTCCAAATTATAAAAATTACCCAAAATCTCCAAAGATGGACAAATTACCAAAATACCCCTCCATAGCCCAAAATCCAAAAAATTCCAAAAAATTCTGAGAAAATCTCAATAAACCCAAAATATTTCTAATTTCATTTTTTTCAACTACTACATGACCCAGTTTGGCCAATTTGACCAACTTTAACCAAAATTCCCAAATTTTCCTTTAAAGACCCAAATTTTCCTTTAAAGACCCATTTCCCCAAATCCAACTCAAATGTCCATCAATTTCATCTCAATTGACCACAATATCAATCCTAAACTCAAATTCACTTTTGATATGACCAAACTTAACCAAGTAACAGCTTAATTGGCCCATGATTTGAGCCCAATTTTGATTTAGGTCAAAACCCCAATTTTGACCATATGACCTAATCTTACCAAATTGAACCTATAGCCTAGTTAATTGGCCCTAATTAATGTTGAAAAATCTTGATAACATTCCTACACATCAAAATCAACCATCAATTGGCCCTGATGAAGCAAATCCAAAATTCTCAAATTTAGCCCCAAATTGGCTAAGTCCCAATTTCACCCAATTGATATCCTTAACCTCCAAATTGGCATCCAATTCATGTTGAAAACTCTTCCTGAGGTCTCTATTGACCATTTACAATAATCAATTTGGACTTAGCCCAAAGCAAACCCAAGCTAGACCCAAGCCTAGCCCAACATGACCAAATTGATTAAAGCAAAATTCCTTCAAATTGATCCTTCAATTGAGCTCAAAACCACTTCCATCCTTCACCAAAGTTGTTCCTTATGATCATCTGCACCAAATGCAATAATTAATTGGGCCAATTAATATGGCTAGATTAGACCAAACCCAAGACTTGTGACCTAACCATCTTAAAGTCACCAAATTAACTCAACCCCAGCCATTAGTTGGACTTAGTGACCAGTCCAAACACTATGAAACCACCTAAATCATGCCATGGACCAAAGTTCCCCCAAATTAAGGGATATTATTTCCAAAAATCCATGTGCTTAAGATATCCTTACCAAAATTAGTTATTATTACACTAAATTGTTGTGACATATTCCCCTAGGTTCTCTGAGCTCCTAGCCACCTCCTCTTGACCGGCCAACCAACCTAGCGGCTAGAAAAGCACAAAACTGACAGCCACCCCCATGGCACCTCACCCAAATGAAGCCTAGAGGCCAGCTCATCCAAATCAAATTGAAGAGCTCATCTGCCCTCCACCTAAGCACCACAATGCACCCAAACTTGTGCCCTGAGAGCCACGCCATGGCCATTTTTATAAAAACTCACCTCCACGGCCATGGGAGGAGTGCTAAAATTTTTCTCAAAGAGAGCCTCCCAAATCACTCACAGAGCTTCCTTGAGATCTCCATAACCCATTCCAATCACTCCACTGCTTTGATTCCCCCTGTACAACCCTTTTTTTGAGCTTAAAAATTATGGTAGAAACAGGACATCTCTCGAAACTCCACCAAACCTCAATTGCTTGTGCCCACACCTTCACAACAGCAAGAGAAGACAAAGCCCCATCAAATTACCCTCTGAAATAGCCTCCACCATAGCTCTAGACCAACACCTATAATCGAGCTTGGTCGAATTCATACATATGCCTTACACCACAGCAAGAGGCATAATCCCTAGCCTCCTTAGACCCCAAAAAACATGTCGAGCACCTCCGATTGAAGCCTCCCTTCTGAGAGCAAAGGTATAAAACTTCTCCTCCTTCTGAGCCTGTTTTGATTCTCTATTTACTTGGGCTTGATTTCATGACACATTAACTGTATGGATGTGTTCGTCTCACTAAGACGAGCATTTAAAAAAAAATCACTTAATTTGGTTGAGAAATGAGAGAGATCATAATCCTTGAAGGTGGACGGCTCTCGGCGTAAGCCATTGGAGAAGATGACCACACACCGTCCGATCGCGCGTGTATGAAATGGATGGACAAGATGAAACTGGACAATGCTTCTTTACATAAACAACGGGACGAGTGGCTCCTGGCATGGATGGCAGCGTCAAATAGGAGCGCGTCGCGTGGAGTTTTGGAGCTGCCTATGATCAACATGGCGCCGGGTGGATAAGTAGAAAAATAGGGCTTTTTTTATTTATTTAAACTCCCTAAACTTCAAAAATCCGTAACTTTGTATAGAAAAATCACAAAAATAAAATAAAAATACCCCCTTGCTCAGTGAACAAACGAGAATAATGTGGAATAAATTTTAAGTCCATTTGATGCATAAAATATTTTTAAATAATTAAACTCTTTTTGGATATTTGATCTCCATGCATATTGATACATCACCTTGGCTTGAAATTTTGGCATGTTGTAGCCTCTATCAAGTGAAACATCCTCTGATTTTTTAAAGTCACAGGAGGTTCCTATACAGAGATCCAAATTTTTCAAGATCTTGCACATTATTTCCTTAAAATAATCATCAAAATTAGCATATTGATTAGAAAATTCTAAGAAAATTTTGGAAGGTCCACCATGACCTGGAAGCTTTTGGAAATAATTTCATGGGTCAAGTCATTTAAAATGCAGTTAAATTTTACATACTCTAAATCACTAAAAGAATTAATTTTATAAAATATAAACATTTAAATGACTTGAATTTTTATCTCTACTGTGGTTTATGATCTGGAGAACTCACTATACAAATTTCAAAATATTTTGAGTTCATTTGATAACTTAAGTTGATTTTTAAAGATAAATACCACTTTTGGCACTTAAATAATTTTTAAAAATCAAAATATAACTCAAAAAATTATGAAACTTAGTTTTTTGAGTTCTCTGTAATCAGGGATATTTTATAAAAATAAAATAATATTTAGAATACAAACTTAATTTTTAGCCTATTTTAAATATTTCAAAATTCATAAAAAACACAAAAATAACAAAATTTATGGAAATGTTCTGAATTGCTTTCTAATCACTTAGGAAAAATTAAAATATTTTTTCTGATTTTAAATAAAGATATTGAATTTCAAAGCTTAAAAATAATTTTTAAAGGCTAAAAATGAGTTTTCACAAAAAAAATTCCAATAAATCAAAGAAAAATCAAAAAAATTTGAAAATTGCTCCTCTAGGTTCTCTAACCTTAGAGAAATTTTTCAAAGACACAAAACTTAATTTCCATCATTTAAATATTTTATTTTTATTTAATAACCTAGAAATTAAAATAATTCTGATAAATCACAGAGAATTCAAAAAATCATGAAATATAGTCCAAAGGCTTCTCTAGTCTAGGTCTACTTCTAGTAAAAATTTCAAAGAATTAGAATTTACCTTCATCAAGTTAGAAATTTTCTTTTAAAAATCCTATTTTTGCATAAAAATAATTATATAAAATAAATTAAATTCTGAAAAATCACATTTTCCCCTCTTATGTCTTAATTGACCCATGAATGAGATAGAATAAAAATTTCAAAGTCATTTGAATTGAATTTGATAAATTATGAAATGTTAGAGCCTTAGGGACAAATGTGTAATTTTGGAAATTAAGCCTTAATTAACATTTAGGCTTAAGTCAAGGAGGGAAATGGGAAACCTCTGATCTTAATCAATTTATTTGATGCTTGGAACACAAGGGGTTAATTGGTAGAAACCAATCTCACTTTCTTAATTAAGTTAATAAATTTTGAAATTATTAAAATTTGAAAGTTTATTAAAATTAAATGATCCTGGACGTAGGGGTATGACTTTTGAAGTCAATAATTAATCAATTTAATACCTCTATTTTGATTTTCAAATAAAAATTTAAATTATGAATCATGACCACTTAAAAGTTAACATTTTCAAAACTAATTAAGACACTCACCTAGGTCTTAAGGGCTTAGTGGTGGCTTAGGCCAAATAAAAATTGACTAAATGAGGATTAGAGAACTAAACATAACATAATCAAATATCCTTGAAACACCACTAAGCCTAATTAAAAAATTGGCAAAGAGTTTAGGTTAAACCAAGTTGCCCTTTAAGGAAATTCACTCACATAATTTACAAATTAAATGATAAATGATAATTACCCCTTTCTTAGGGATAATTAAGACATAAATGTTCACTGAGCATTAGAAGTATTCACAGGATGAACCATTAAGCAACATAATAAGTTTAAATGGACTCGAGGCTTTTCACCAGTTGGTGAGAGGGAGGCATGGACCTGCTTTCTCCTCCTAACTTGTTGGATACCTCAGAGGTCTATTAAACTTAATATACTTTGCTCAATAAAATCATCCTTAATTAAACTTTTAAGGACTCACCAAAATACAACATAGAGTTAGGAAAACCACAAGAACTTTACTTTTCCTGCTCTTCATAAATCCCGTCACATGCATTTTTAAGTTTCAGGTGGTGAAACGAGAAGACTCGCCAGGTACGCTTTTACAGTTTATATTACCGTCTTTTCTTTTGCCTTTTCCTTACATGCTTCTCTTTATGCTTATGTTGTTTCTTTTTTATACTTGGATTTACCTGCATGTATAAAAACAACATAAACTTGCATGTTAACCAAAACTAAAACTAAAATCAACCAAGATAAAATCCACCGCCATAACATTTAAAATATAAAAACAAAATTTAATCACAAACATCATATAAAACCACAACTTTAACTTAATTAAGATGTCTCTATTTGATGATCGACTAAAACTAAAATCAACCAAGATAAAATTCACCCCCACAACATTCAAAATATAAAACAATTCAAAGAATCACAAACATCACACAAAACTACAATTGCAACTAAATTAAGATGTCTCTATCGGATGATCAGGAATCTCTCGGAGGAGGCAACCTACGGTTGAACGAGGCTTCCCACGGTTTAAATGAAATTATGGAACTCATTAAGTTTGGTTTAGTAAGTTCATTTGGACTAAGTAAATCCAATAAAAAATAATGGTGCAGGAATGAGGGAACCGTAGGATCCTAACCAACACTAAGTGAATCCAATAGAAAGTAGCGGTGTCGGAACGAGGGAACCGTAGGATCCTAACCGGTGTTCACCCTAATCAACTTTAACATGCCCCCATAAAATTTAAAGAACTTCAACCATAAGGCCACCTGATTTGACATAACTTTAATATGCCCTCTATAAAATTTAAAGAACTTCAACCATAAGGCCACCTGATTTGATATTATAACATAATATGCCCTCATAAAATTTAAAGAACTTCAACCATAGGGCCACCTGATTTGACATTATAATTTGACACACTAGAAAACTCAAACTCGTTGTGGTGAGGAACTTGGAGCTAGCATGGTGGGCAGCACGGCCATCTTCAACAACAAAACCTATCTTCCCCAACTAAACCAATCTTCCTTCCTTAGACTTAAACAACAAAGCCATTGGACATTGAGGTTGCTTGCTTATGCAACGTAAATCCTCACATCATCTTCAGGCCTTTGCATAACTCTGCTATACAATATAAGCCCTAACTCGTCTTAGGATTCCCAGGTTGTTATTAGTCACGACCTAAATCCTTATATCTTCCAGGCTATTTGTGTGATTATTTCACACGAATATATGCCCTAATTAATAAAATTGGCAGGATGAAAGACTTAAATTTTTCTCTTCTAAATTTAAACCAAACATTAGGACAGCTTGGAAAGTCACCGAGGTTCTCCTCTCGGAACCATGACATCCCCTAGTTCTTCATCCTTTGGATTCTACAATAAAATGTTCCAATTTATATTGAGTAGCTAGTGTGCAAAATTGAAATCCTAATTCTGATTATTACAATCCAGGTTGGGAAAATCATTCAAACTATTGCTAAAATAATAATTTTAGATGAGAAGACAATTTTTGTGAAGATAATCAATTTAATCAGACGTGTAATTAGAATAATCAGGGTGATTATAACGATGAACTTTATTTTCTTTATAGATTTAACTCCAAACCAAAGAATAAGGAGAAGAAATTATTGTCAAAAGAGGTTGTAATTCAAATGGCGAGTCAGTTGAAAAATCAAAAGGTTGTGATAATGAATATAGAAGCCAACTAAGGCATATTATTAATTTAGTTAACAATTATCCCCAAGAAAGTTTACTTAGTGACCTAGAGGTAAACCTTGAGGAAAAAAATGATGGGTAAGATATAGCTACCCAATTAAGAGATGAAAGATGATTAGAGGATATTGTTCGAATAAATGTTAATTTGAGAAAAGAGGAAAAAAAGACCAAAAGACCAATGAAAAAAAATTCTTAAGGAATTAGAAAAACCTATTTCGTCAACCAAGATAGATATAAAAAGACCACCTCCACTATTTCCTCAGCCTTAAGGGGAAGAATTGGAAGCTAACTTGAAATAGAAGAGTGAGCTAGTAGAATTTGATCCAAAATCTGAAAAATCAAGAGAGAATCCGATAAAAAACTTGGGAGATCTTGAAATATCACATAGAGATCCATTTCTTATAAATTTCATAGAGTATTTTAATATGAAAATTGAGAAAATCATTAGATGAATATTGGATCTAGAAAGTATCACGAGGAATTATAAACTGAATCAATCTGAAAGGAAAACACTGACTTAAAAACTAAAATTCGAGGATATTGTAGGAATCTTTGGATCCGGAAAAAAATGGGTTTTTTATTAAGGATTACTTAAATGAAATTTTGATCTAGAAGGAATCATTTGTAGGGCTTACGACGTTAAACCAAGCGCTTTATGAGAGACACCACATAGTTATCAGTGTTATTTGATTTAGTATGCTTGAGAGTCATGATTGTTAGGGTTGTATTATGTTTTCTTTATTGTGGATTGATCAGTTTGATTGAAGTTAGTAGATGTTTGGATTGTTTGTGGATTGATATGATCTTTGTGTCATGAGGGAGGTGATTCCTTAACTTCTTATTATAGCTAGACTCATCTATGTTCTCCCGCAGTGGTTGGTTTAACGAGTCCTCTATGACTCGGGTCTCAACTGGACTTAAGTTTTATAGGAGACATCTTAAATTTGAATAATGATAAATTTATCTCAATTTTGTTACTTCATTTTTTAAACCTTATTTTCATTTTATAGGAGTCATGAACCTATTTGATGAGAAACAAGTGGATGATCTTATACTACTCTTATATTTGTTGGAGGTTCTTAATTAAAAGGAGAAGGTGATGTGTGAGGTTAGTTCTTGAGAGCTAATATATTAAGGATAATTTATTAGTGTAGTGATTCCGTTAGATCCTGGACATTTATGTATGTGTTAGTGTTACAACAATGTAGAGACTCCGCTAGAAATCATTTATAAGTACACAATTTATTAGTGTAGTGATTCCGTTAGAAATCGGAAGTAAGTTAATGAGATGCAATGAGTTAAAGGAAGAGTTGACCTCATTTATCATGTACATTTGTGTATGTGTTAAAACAATGTAGAGATTTGGAGAGTACTTATATATATATATATATATATTTGGCAAAGAAGAAACTATATTAAGATCAAAAAGAGGTTACAACCCTAAGATGAGGAGCTTTGACTAAGTGCCCATGAAGCAAAAGTTGAGAAAATAGTTAGGTAAAGATGATACAATAACTTCCTGTGATTCCCCTCCCCTCCTGGCTAAGAGATTTGCTGGCCTATTCTCTTCCATATATATGAATGTGCCAAAGAGGAGTAGCCCTCCCTCTAATATAATCTAAAAGTGCAGAGGAATCCACTTCAGTTTGCAACATATCCCAATTGTTCATAATTGCTAGTTTGAGAGCCCAAAACATAGCTAAAGCTTCGGATTGTTGTGCATCCACAACAGCCATTGGAGATTGATAGAATTGTAGGCATCTTCCCATATGGTCTCTAAAAACTCCCCCAATTCCAGCCCCTTCTGGAGAATAACTTCCATCAAGTTTGACTTTGATCATAGAGAAGGATGGTTTGTCCAAAAAACCTTTATTAAAAAGAAGATTTTTTGGCTAGCAGTCCCAGCAGACTTGAGAATATTATGGAACTTCTTTAGTTGAATTAGCTTGATAATGAAAACTATTCATTTAGAAGCCACCTTAGATGGAGCAGTAGGGATTTCATAAAAAACTAATTGATTTCTGGCTAACCAGATAAACCAGGCAACAATAAGAGGAATTTGGCCCAACTTTATACTCTCCCAGCACCTCATGCATTCAAAAATACTCCACCACTCCAGATTTAGTGTATCAATATTCAGGTATTGTAAAATAGCCTTCCATACCTCTTGGGAGAATTTACATCCAAAGAAAAGATGGCTCACAGATTCTCCATCCTCCTTACATAGCTGGCAAATGGAAGGATCCTTCAAACCTTTGAGTTTCAATATATCATCAATTGGAAGTAACTTGTGAAATGTTCTCCAGCAAAAGAAAGAAATGGGAGAGGTTAGAAATTTATTCCAGCGGCAGTCTCCCCAATCCATTATTTCCCAATTATAAAGTTTGCTATAAATATTTTCTGTGATGCTTTGATTTAGCTTCCCTCCAATCACTATTTTGTCTTCTTAATCTCTGTTAAATGGCAGTTTGGTAATCTTTTCAACTGATTATTGATCTAGCAAAGAGCTAAGGAATTTAGCTTACCAAGATTTTCCTGATATACCTAAAATCTATTGTGTTTTTAGACACATTTTTATACTTATTTTTGAGATATTGTGCTTTAATATAAGGTATTTTTGTGTTTTTCTTGCAGATACAAGTAAAAATAAAAAAACAATGCTTAAATAAGTTAAAAAGGGATCAAATTTGGAATAAAAAGGTGAAAAATTGTGCAAAAGAGTTTTGGCACCTAAGCGCAAGATCCAGTGCTTAAGCGTCGGTTAAACAGAGAAGGCTGCGCCTAAGCGCTGAGACCCCGCGCTTAACCGCTAGTGGCAGTTACTAGATGAGTAAAATCGATTTTCACAAATTTTGAAGAGGTTTTTGAGGCACCCATTGACTTAATAGGTGGTTGTAACCACCATCGATGAAAAATATCAACAAAGGATGTGTGTCTTGGGCAAATACATCAAATCAAGACACATTTTGAAGAGATCCCAAGGCACCTCTTGAAAAACTATAAAAGAAACAAGCGAGGAATTAAAAAAAAGTCCTGAAAATATTGACAAATTTTGAAAGTTCTTCTCTTGGGAGTTAGTTCGAAGAGATTTTCAGGAACCACTTTCTATTTACTTTATCCTTTTTGTTATTTTGTTTTGAGAGATTGAAAAGAGAAGAGATTCAAAGGAGCTTCAAGAGTTTGGTGGAGGACTTGAGATAAGTTTTTATCTTTTTTTTTCGAATACTTTTGGTTTTAATCGAGATTTTTTGTTGGTTTGACAATGATTTCTTCTTTTAAACTAAAGTGTGGTTTTGTTTTCTCCAGGGATTCTGAGTAGTTTTCTCTATATTTCTTCTTAAAATGATAAGTAATTCAGTTTTGGATAGAAGTAGTGGAGAGTATTCATCTTTAATATTGGAAGAAGTTGTGATGACTTAAATCCATGCACTTCATTTACTTCTTGATTTGGCCAATCCAGATGTTAAATTTTGTTGCGAGAAAATGTAAAAACTAAGCTGGTATTGTCTCAGTCAACAATTGGAATGATCACATGAGGTTGTATGAATGAGAATGTAGTTCATATAATTGAGTGCAAATAGATAGGGAAATATTCATTGATGGGTGTAGAGTCAGAGGACTATAAAGTGAAAGGTTAAAGCCCCCAATTTGGTTCTGTTTTAGGTTCTAATACGAGATGTTAGCCCCCAGGTGGAGGGAATCGAGGGAACTCTAGAGAGAGAGCTAGTATCTTCCCGTGCAAATAAATAGGGAAATAATCTATGAAGGGTGTAGAGTTAGAGGACTTTAGAGTGACAGACCAACTTAGTTTATTAGTTTTAGGTTTTGATACAAGATGTTAGCCCCCAGGTGGAGGGAATCAAGGGAGGGTTAAAGCCCCCAACTTGGTTTATTATTTTAGGTTTTGATACGAAATGTTAGCCCCCAGGTTGAGGGAATCGAGGGAACTCTAAAGTGAGAGCTAGTATCTTCCCTGCCTAGCCAGTCTTCAGAACTATTCAAACTTTAAATTAGCCAATGCTTTTATAGCATCTCTAGTAATGGTAAAGAATATTATTGCTCCTATTTGGCACAACACAATTTTCACACTTCCACAATAATATTCTTATACTTATTACTGATTCATGATAAGAAGAAGGATATTTTCATATTAAGTTCTTTTCTTCTACAAAAACTTTAGTTATCTTTTTAAGTTGTTGTTGTTTTGTTAAAATTTCAAAAATACTAAAAATATTTAAATTTTAAATTCCTAAAAAAATTATTTTTAGTTTAAGTAATTATCTTGTTAAAAATAGAAAAACTTTCTAAAAAGTGTATATTGCATAATCTTCCCTGTGGGTTTGATATTCAGGTCTTAATCAAAAAGTCCTATATTGCCCGGTAACGATACGTACACTTGCGTAGTATCTCAATATAAATATATATAAATCAAAAAGTTAAAATCTTATTTTTCATCAGGATCAAGTTTTTGGTTTTGTTTATACTATGCATAAGCATTAAGTACAGAATCTGGCGCTGTTGCCGAGGAAGAAAACTAAGTAAATTTCTATTTTTAGAAAGTCTTTTTTAAACTTTAAATATTGTATCTTATTTTGTATTTTTTATTTTATTTTATTTTATTTTATTTTATGATAGTGTATGCGTAGTTCAGTTTCTAAAGGACTAGTGCCCTACGATTCTGAATTAGAAAGAACTATTAAAAAAATCAGAAAAACCAAAAAAATTAAAACCATTTCATGTCGCTTATGCTTTAATTGAAGAGATGACTACTAATAATTTTCATTGGCCTTATGCTTTAATTAAAACTGATGCATTTACTATGTTAGCAAATCAAGTTGTTGTAATTTTAAGGAAGTTAGACCAATTTAGAATGAATTTTTCTCAACAAATTTCCATGATTGAAGAGAATTCATTCGGCCAAATTGTAGATTCTCAAGCATCATTAGAAACTTTGAATGTCATAAATAATAAGAAAAATAACCCATATTCAAATTGTTATAACCTAGGTTGAAGAGTCATCCCAACCTTAACTGAAATAACAATTCAGATGGTAATAATCGGTAAGGGGGAACAACAAAGTAAACCCATTCACAAACTAGAACAACCAATGGAATAATAATTATAGATATGCTTATCTCCAGGTTTCAACAGTAATAGACATTTTAAGGAGAAGAAGTTGTCTATATAAGAAGTTGTGTTACAAATGGGTAATCAGTTATAAAGTCAAAGAGCTACAACTAGAAATATTTAGAATCAACTTGGGCAAATCACAGGGTTCATTAAGTAATAGATCCCAAGGAACACTTCCTAGTAATACTGAATCAAATCCAAAAGACTAGAATAAAGAGCAAGTAAAAGTCGTTCAACTTAGAAGCGGAAGAGAGTTGAAATACTGAATCAAATCCAAAAGACCAGAATAAAGAGCAAGTTAAAGTCGTACAACTTAGAAGTGGAAGAGAGTTGGAAGGTAGGGTTCAAAAAGAGATTGAAGTAGAGAGAGAAGAAATTGAAGAATCAAAAGAGGAAGCTCCAAAAAACTTTTAATGACCTATTTCTCTGCCAAAAATTGATTTAGAAAAACCACTACCTCCATTTCCTCAGAGACTTAGACAATAGAAGTTGGATAAGCAATTTTCAAAATTTCTGGAAATATTAAAGAAACTTACAATCAATATTCCATTTACTGAAGCCTCAGAACAAATGTCAAGCTATGTAAAGTTAATGAAGGATATTCTCAACAGAAAAAAGAAGTTTGAAGATAATGAGATTGTTCCACTTAGTGAGGAGTGTAGTGCTATAATTTAAATGAAACTTCCTGAAAAGCTTAAAGATCCTGGTACCTTTACAATTCGATGTGCGATAGGAGACAAATTTTATGGGAAAGCTTTATGTGATTTAGGTGCAAGCATTAACCTTATGCCATTGTCAATATTTAAAAGATTGGGATTAGAAAAAATAAACCCTACTATTGTAACTCTGCAGTTAACAGATCATCTAATAACCTATCTTAAAGGAGTTATGAAAGATGTCCTAGTAAAAGTGGATCAAATTATCTTTCCTGTTGATTTCAATGTGTTAGATATGGAGGAAGATAAAGAGATACCTATCATTTTTGGGAGACCTTTCCTAGCCATAGGAAGAGCAATGATAGATGTGCAGAAAGGGAAATTAATAATGTACATCAATGATCAAACTATTACTTTTAACATTTCAAAATCAATGAAATACCCTGTAAAAGGTAAAGATGATGAATGATATAGAATGGATGTTATAAGATATCTGAGTGGATGTCATTTCAAGACTACTTATGAAGAAAAATCTAAAGAAAAGAATTTGGAACAAGAGCAAGAAGAGGAATTAGATCAATGTGTAAATGTTTTTAAGGAAGATTCAAGTTATGTTCAAGAAAGTTTTGAAATTTTGGACATGATAGATAAAGATAAATCATTTTGTCCATCTATTGAAAAACCTCTAAAACTTGAGTTAAAATTACTTCATGAACATTTAAAATATGCATTTTTAGGAGATTCCTCTACTTTACCTGTTATAATTTCCTCGAAGTTAACAAATGAAGAAGAAGAAAAGTTGATGTAAATTCTAAGAAATTTTAAGAAAGCCTTCAGATGGACAATTGCTGATAATAAAGGAATCAGTTCTTCAATTTGTATACATAAAATTAATCTGGAAGAAAACTGCAAGCCCAAGGCTAATCCACAAAGGAGATTAAATCCTGTTATGAAAGAGGTTGTTAAGAAAGAAATTTTAAAGTGGTTAGATGCTGGAATTATCTACCCTATTTCAGATAGTGCATGGTTTAGTCCAATTCACTGTGTTCCTAAGAAAAGATGAGTAATTAAAACTGTAAGTTAATACCTACTAGACAAGTTACAGGGTGGCGAATATGCATTGATTAAAGAAAATTAAATCTTGTCCCTAGGAAAGATCATTTTCCATTACCCTTTCTAGATCAAATGTTGGATAGACTAGCTGGGCACAAATGTTTTTATTTTCTGGTTGGATATACTGGTTATCACCAAATTCAAATATCTCATGAGGATCAAAAGAAAACATCATTTACCAGTCCTTATGGTACTTTTACTTTTAGAAGAATGCCCTTTAATTTATGTAATGCCCCTTCTACATTTCAAAGATGTATGATGGTAATTTCTTGGTGATTTAGTTAAAAAAGGGATCGAAGTCTTTGTGGATGGCTTTTTAATGTTTTTTCATTTGACTCATGTTTAGAACATTTATCTAAAGTTCTTAAGCGCTGTGAAAAAACAAATTCAGTCCTTAACTAGAAAAAATGCCAATTTATGGTAGCAGAAGATATTGTATTAGGTCATCAAATATCAGAAAATGGTATGGAAGTAGATCTTGCTAAATTCAAGTGATCGCTAATTTACCTTATCCAAAAAATGTAAGGGAAATTAGGAGTTTTTTAGGACATGGTAAATTTTGCAGGCGATATATGATGGAATTTTCTAAGATTGCTAAGCCTTTATGCCATTTACTGGAGAAAGTTACAACTTTTAATTTTGATGAAGAATGCCTAACTGATTTTAAATTATTAAAAGAAAAATTAATCATTGCACTAATTAAAGCTTCACTAAATTGGAAAAAAACCTTTTGAACTTATGTGTGATGCAAGTGATTATGTTATTGGAGCTGTTTTAGGACAAAGTTTCACAAAGTTATTTACTATGCTAGTAAAACTCTTAATGAAACTCAAATTAATTATACAATAATTGAAAAAGAGTTATTAGCAATAGTATATACCTTTGATAAATTTACATCATATTTGATTGGAACTCATTGTATAGTGCATACAGATCATTCTGTTATTAAGTAATTAATGAAAAAGAAGGATACTAAACAAAGACGTATAAGATGGTTTCTTCTTTTACAAGAATTTGAATTTAAAATAGTAGATCGGAGGGGAACTGAAAATCAAATTGCTCATCATTTGTCCAGATTTAAATTAGAAAAAAAACTCTATTTTGAAAAAGAAATTAATGAACCTTTTTAACATGAAAAATTGTTCACTGTAAATGAGTGGCGTGTTACATGGTATGCTTACATTGTGAACTATACGAATGACATACCAACAAATGAGGAAATTTATTTCTGAAGCTAAGACTTATTTTTGGGATGACAAGTAAACAAGGAAAGGTTATGATCATTCGAATATGTGTACCATTAGAAGAAACTTATGAAATTATTCAAAAATGTCATAATTCTGATTTTAGGAGACATTTTGATGTTGATAAAACATCATACAAAATTCTACAATCTGGATTTTATTGGCGTACAATTTTTAGAGATGTTAATGCTTATATCAAAACTTGTGATAGATGTCAAAGAGTAGGAAATATTTCTAGAAGAAATGAGATGCTCCTCATCTATATGCTAGAAGTTAAAATATTTGATGTTTGGGGATTACATTTAATGGGACCATTTATGTCATCTTTTGGAAATTTATACATTATGTTAGCAGTGGACTATGTATCTAAATGGATAGAAGTTGTTGCTTTACCTCAATGTGATGCTCAAAGTGTTACAAAATATTTGAAAATGAACATATTTTGTAAATTTGGAATGCCGAGAGTTATCATTACTGATGGGGGAAATCATTTCAGAAATGACATTATGGAGAAGTTATTAAAGAAATATCATATAAATCATTGGATTGCTACTGCTTATCATCCTCAAATAAGTGGTTTGGCGGAATTATCCAATCAGAAAATTAAAAGAATTATGAAAAAATCTATAAATCTAACAAAAATAGATTTGGCAGTCAAACTTGACTATGCCTAGTGGGCTTATGGACTGCATATAGAACTCCTGTAGGAATGTCCCCATATAGGCTAATATTTGGGAAAGCTTGTTACTTACCAGTTGAACTTGAGCATAAAGCAAATTGGACTATTAAAGATTTCAATTATAATTTAAAAGATACTGGTGAGAAAAGATTGTTACAATTAAATGAGCTTGAAGAGATAAGGAATGAATCTTATGAGGGTGCTAAGATTTATAAGGAAAAGATGAAAATGTGGCATGATCGAAAGATTCTTATTAAAAAATTTCAGCTAGGGCAACAAGTTTTGCTATATAATGCAATGATAAGATTATTTCCAGGTAAACTTAAGTCCAGGTGGATGGGCCCATTTGTTGCGATAAAAGTTTATCCTTATGGATCTGTGGATATTAAAGATCCTAATTTTGAGAAAATTTTTAAAGTGAATGAACATAGACTGGAACTTTTTATATAGAGGATCAACAAAAATATAATGATGGAATGATGTTGGGTCAACCAGAATGAGCACTGGTTACAACAAACCAAGTGCTTTGTGGGAGGCAACCCAGAGTTATTAGTGTGTTTTTGCTTTGATTGTTTTTTTGAGCCTGATTAAGAAATTTGGGGTTGAATTTTTTAGTTTATTATGTGCTAGTAATGATTGTTGGACTTTATTTAGTGACCTAGACAGGTTAGAATAAGAATTTGGACGTTAAGTTGACTGGTGCAAAAATGTGAACTGGCGCTTCAGCAGCAGATCCGCGATTAAGCGTGGCAATTTAATCACATGTGCAAATTTCAATTTCTAGAAGGTGTAACTGTCTTGGCAGTTTCTAGTCATGCCTAGAAGTTATGAGGGGGAATTAGGCCTATAAATAGAAGGGAATTGTGAAGGAATTTTACCTTGGATTATTTTTAGCCCTAAGAGTCTAAGAAAGAGAGAGATTTAAAGAAAATGTCTTCATGGGAGATGGATTTGAAGAATAAGGAAGAAGACATGAGGAAGAAGTTCATTAGTCAAAGTGCATAGGAGATGTATAATGATTTTTTAGCCGTTAGTATTGAAGGGATATCAGAGAAGATCAATCAGATGGAGAATACTATATCTGTATTAGAGACTAAGGTGCTTGAATTGCATGCTCATCTAGAACATATTGGGTCGCAACTTAAGATGTAAGTCATCCATACCAGTTATGTAGAGGAAGCAAATAAGGCGATGTTCCTTAAGCAAAAGTAGATCAAAGATGATAGTATTAAAGCTCGTCACCATCGTCCGTTTTATCAACTATATATTCCTGGAGAGACTACTGAGAGACAAGAATCCGTACCTTCTAATGAAGAGTAGCATTAAGTTAAGTGTTAGGAATTGTGTGTTTGGAGTAATGTTTAAGTGTGTTAGTGTTTATGTCTTGTGTTTGGTGTTTGTGTCACTTATGTGTTTAATTGTAAATGTGCATTATGTGTTTTGTACTTAAGAAAATTTGCTCATCCAAGTCTTTTTGGAGAGAGAACTAAGTGTTAAATGTGTTTGGACTTGTTTGTGAATTAATATAAGTTTGCTTTTGTGAAAATTTATGTTAATTTTAGCCTCAAATTGAATTAATTATTATGGAGAGCTTTGAGAGAGAAGGGAGTTATATGAAGTAAAATTAGTCATTTAAGTGTTGTGAGACCATTTAGGAGTTGCTTACTTAGGCTGATAGTGCATTTAACTTAGAATTAAAAATTTTAAAAATTGTGCATTGGCGCCTAAGCACCACATCTCGCACTTAAGCGCGAGCCAACCCGAGAGGTAGGCGGCTAAGCTCCACTTACCCGCGCTTAAGCGTTGATTCACAAAAATCGATTCACGAACAATTAATAGTAATTTTTTTGTCTTAAAATGCCATTTTTAACTCCTCTTATTGTCTTCCCCAACTCAAGTTCGTGATTTTGAAGGCTAGGGCAAGTGAAATTTGGAGATTTGTTGGTGGAATCAAATGAGATTTGCTAGTTCCAAGTTCCTTGAGGTAAGAGCTTTACTTCTATGCAAAAATTTTGGGTTTTCACCATATATTTTAAGCACATTTGGAAGATTTCAAAAATTTACTATTCATGGTGAAAAGTGAAGAAAAATCTATCGAAATTGCTTGGGAAGTTTAGTTAGTGCATTTGGAAGTTTAGTTTAGTGATTTAAACTTAATTTTTAAAGTTATTTTTGGAATTTATCAAATTTGTAGAATGGCACCAAGAATGAAAAGTAGCAAAGGAAAGTGCCTATTTGATTCGAGCAAAATTTGCTAGTTTAAAAACTCAGGATCGATATAGCGATGCTCTACAGTCACGAAAATTGATTTAGGAGCGATGTCTACGAGTCCAGGTGAAGAAGTGGAAGACCTGATAGTCTGCCGACAATGGGAATAGTTCTGTTGTATCTCTGCTGTGGTTGTAATTTCAATTATAAGGGAGTTTTATGCAAATCTCCCAGAGGCTGAGGACGATCGAGTTATGGTTAGAGGAAAGTTGGTACCTTTTACTCTAAAGATAATCAACTTGTTTTACCATTTAATACAAGATTTTTTATGTTTTTATGTAAATTATAGTCCTACTGAAGCGGAGTTAGACGAGATTATTTCATACTTGACTATTGAGACAGGACTTTGGAAGATTACCAATGAGAGGAGAGTAAATTTTCCAACTTCAAAGTTATGTGCACCTTCAAAGGCCTGACACTATTTCATTTCTGCTCGTCTGCTTCTGACCAATCATCTCAGTGAAGTGACTAGAGAGAGCAACATTGAATTATTGTATTCAGGAGGAAAATCTCGTCAACATAGGGGCTTTGATCTATCACACTATCATGAGTTCAACTACTGCTGCTACTACTGCAGGTATGGGATTTGCATCCCTGATATTTTATTTTTGCGAGGAAGCTGGAGTAAAGTATGATAGTTGGGAGGAAGTTCTATTACCTCTGAAGCTCATTACATAAGTGCATGTGAAGACTTATTATGAGCATTCAATTTTTGGCTAGAGATGAGGATTTTCCAAGAGCTATGGAATGGAAAGATCTGCTGCATCTATCGCTGCTGCTTCTTCATCTTGACCATCTACTTCACGTGCCTCTACATCTAGAGGTGATTCTAATAAGAATCAAGATAAGTTTTTGCAGAAGATGATGGATAATATCAATTTTATCGCTGATAATGTACAAATTTTAGAGTGTTTTACAGAACATACTAATAGTTATAATAGAAAAAAAAGTGATTATGAAGAGAAATTTCACTCATTGTTGGACAGTTTGATTATAGATGAACCAGGAGTGTAATTTCCTCCATATCCTCGATATCCTGTTTATGAGCGTGCAGAAAAATGGTACAGCANAATTAATTTAAAATAACATTGAACACAATAAACTAACCATTTTTATTTAGGTAATTTTATGGAAGCTTCTTACGGTTTTTTTTTCAGTTGAAGGTATTTTTGTGTTTTTTAATAGTGTTTTTATATTTGAAATTTTTTATTAATTTTTTTTATAGAAAAATACTTAATAATGCATTTTTTATTCTAAATCTGACTATTTATTTTTCCCTTAGTCCTCTAACCTCATGGAACATAATAAACTTGACTTTATATTTTTTGGGCTTTCTTTAATTTTTTTAAATTTTTAATTAAAACAAGGAAAAATTCCTGAAAAAATAGGGCTTTTATCGCTAGAGGTGCCCTCTGATCCTAAAAAAAATTAGAGAACATCTCTAGGAAGAACAAACCCTCAAAATCTCATGTGATTATAAAAATTATTTAATTAGATATAATTAAATTTGTGTCTGAGCTTTTTAATTAATTTAAAATAACATACTTAATGAATATTTTTAATTTTTGGTCCATTAAATTCTCCTATGTTCCTTCTGCACAAAGGTATTTTTATTTTATTTTTAAGATTTTATTTCACCAAGATAAGAGGTTTTTAAGTTAAATATCTCACCAAAGGAAAATATGTTGAGATTTTCATACCTATTTTACACTGATTTTAATGATATTGCACAAATGGTATTTTTGATGTTTTGTTGCAGGTATGATGAATTATGGTCATTGGAACAAAAGAAACAAAAACAGTGCAATTTAGAGCAAAAACGAGCACGAAATGAAATTTTGCCCTGTCACATTTCGATAAATCTTTCGATGCTTAATCTCTCTTACACTTCTTACATATTTTTGAATGAAATTACACTTTAAAAGAATGTTGTTTTTATGCTTATTATGTAGGGATATCTGTTAGGAACATAACACAACTGAAATGGGGCGAAACAGAGCTAAAACGGAGCCAAACGGAGCGAAACGGTGGAGCTACGCAGTTTGCTCGCCGATGGCGCCCAAAACAGCACCTACGACGCTCAAAACAGTGCCGACGGCGAGATTTACCTGAGAATACCTAAAAATGACAGAAAAGCTCACCGACAGAAAGCCTTAAAATTAACGATAGAAGAAGAAAGGTTGATGAAAATTCTAAAAAATTTTAAGAAAGCCTTTGGATGGACAATTGCTAATATTAAAGGAATCAGTCCTTCACTTTGTATGCATATAATTGATATCGAAGAGAATTGCAAACCCAGGGCTGATCCGCAAAGGAGATTAAATCCTTGTTATGAAAGAAGTTATTAAGAAAGAAATTTTAAAGTGGTTAGATGTTGGAATTATCTACCATATTTCAGATAGTGCATTGGTTAGTCCAATTCATTGTGTTCCTAAAAAAAGAGGAGTAACTATAACTGTAAATGAACATAATGAGTTAATACCTACTAGACAAGTTACAGTGTGGTGAATATGCATTGATTATAGAAAATTAAATATTGCCACTAGGAAAGATCATTTTCCATTACTCTTTCTTGATCAAATGCTGGATAGACTAGCTGGGTATAAATACTTTTATTTTCTGGATGTATATATTGGTTATCACCAAATTCAAATATCTCCTAAGAATCAAGAGAAAACAACGTTTACCAGTCCTTATGGTACTTTTGTTTTTAGAAGAATGCTCTTTGGTTTATGCAATGTCCATGTTACATTTCAGAGATATATGATAACAATTTTTTTTGATTTAATTAAAAAAGGGATTGAAGTCTTTTTGGAAGACTTTTCAGTGTTTGGAACTTCATTTGACTCATGTTTAGAACTTCATTTGACTCCTGTTTAGAACATTTATCTAAAGTTCTTAAGTGCTGTGAAGAAAAAAATTTAGTCATTAATTGGGAAAATTGTCAATTTATGGTAGTAGAAGGAATTGTATTAGGTCATCAAATATCAGAAAATGGTATAAAAGAATACTGCTAAAATTCAAGTGATTGATAATTTACCTTATCCAACAAATGAGGAAATTAAGAGTTTTTTAGGACATGCTTGATTCTACAGGCGATATATTAAAGATTTTTCAAAGATTGCTAAGCTTATATGCCATTTACTGGAGAAAGACACAATTTTCAATTTTGATGAGAAATGCCTAAGACCTTTCAATTTATTAAAAGAAAAATTAATCACTGCACCAATTATAGTTTCACCAAACTGGGAAAAACCTTTTGAATTGATGCGTGATGCTAGCTATAGAAGTTGTTTTAGGACAAATATATGATAAAAATTTGAAACGTTATTTACTATGCTAGTAAAACTCTTAATGAAACTCAAATTAATTATACAACAACTGAAAAAGAGTTGTTAGCAATAGTATATATTTTTGATAAATTTAGATTATATTTAATTGGAACTCATTGTATAGTGCATACAAATCATTTTGATATTAAGTATTTAATGAAAACGAAGGATGTTAAACCTAAACTGTTTACAAGAATTGCTGATCATTTGTCCAAGCTTGAATTAGAAAAATCACTCTGTTTTGAAAATGAAATTAATGAACATTTTTCAAATGAAAATTTGTTCACTATTAATGAGTGGTGTGTTCCGTGATATGCCAACATTGTAAACTTTATTGTTAGTGATATTATACCCTATGGAATGACATACCAACAGATGAGGAAATTTATTTCTAAAGCTAAGACTTATTTTTGGGATGACCCATTTTTATAAAAACAAGGAAAGAATCTGATTATTCAAAGATGTGCACCACAGAAGAAACTTATGAAATTATCCAAAAATGTCATAATTCTGATTTTGGGGGACATTTTGGTGTTGATAAAACAACATATAAAGTTTTATAATCTAAATTTTATTGGTCTACAATTTTTAGAGATGTTAATGCTTATATCAAAACTTGCGATGGATGTCAAAGAGTAGGCAATATTTCTAAAAGAAATGAGATGCCACTCAATTAGATGTTAGAAGTTGAAATATTATGATATTTATTTCTAGAAGAAATGAGATGCCCCTCAATTATATGCTAGAAGTTGAAATATTTGATGTTGGAGATTAGATTTCATGGGACCATTTATACCATCTTTCGAAAATTTATATATTTTGTTAGCAGTGGACTATGCATTAAAATGGATAGAAGCTGTTGCTTTACCTCGATGTGATGCTCAAAGTGTTGCAAAATTTTTGAAAATGAATATATTTTGTAGATTTGGGATGTTAAGAGTTATCATTACTGATGGGAGAAGTCATTTTAGGAAAGCCATAATGAAGAAGTTATTAATAAAATATCACATAAATCATAGCATTGCTACTGCTTATCATCCTCAGAAAAGTGGTTTGACTGAATTAACCAATCGAGAAATTAAAAGAATTATGGAAAAATTTGTGAATCCAACAAAAATGGATTAGCCAGTCAAACTTGACTTTGTTTATAGGACTGCATATAAAACTCCTATAGGAATGTCCCCATATAGGCTAATATTTGGGAAAGTTTGTCACTTACTAGTTGAACTTGAGCGTAAAGCATATTGGGCAATTAAAGAGTTCAATTATAATTTGAAAGATGCTGGTGAAAAAAGATTATTACAATTAAATGAGCTTGAAGAGATAAAGAATGAATCTTATGAAAGTGCCAAAATTTATAAAGAAAAGATGAAAATGTGGCATGATCGAAAGATTCTTGCTAAAAATTTTCAACCAGGGCAACAAGTTTTACTATACAATTCAAGGTTAAGATTATTTCCAAGCAAACTTAAGTCCAAGTGGATGGGCTGATTTATTGTAATGAAAGTTTATCCTTATGGAGCTATGGATATTAAAGATCCTAAATTTGAGAAATTCTTTAAAGTGAATGGATATAGACTGAAACCTTATTATATAGGGGATCAGCAGAAGTTTAATGATGGAATGATGTTGGGTCAACCAAAGTAAGCACTGGTTACGTCGGACTGACGACGTAAAACCAAGCGCTTTGTGGGAGGCAACCAATAAGTATCAGTGTGTTTTTATTTTTATTGATGTTTTGTGTGATTAAGAAAATTGGGGTAGTATTTTTGAGACTATTATGTGTTAGTATTGATTTTAAGAGATAAATTAGTGATTTGGACATGTTAAAATGAGAATTTGGACGTTAAGTTGAATTGTGCAAAAATGTGCACTGGCGCTTAAGCACCAAATCCGGCGCTTAAGCGCGACAGTTTAAAAACATGTTCAAAATTAATATTCTAGAAGGAAAAACCGCCTAGAAGTTTGCAAAAACGTGTCTTAGCAGTTTCTAAACGTGTCTAGGAGTTATTGGAAGAATTTAGATCTATGAATAGAAAGGTTTACTTAAGAAATTTCACCTCAGATCATTTCTAGCCCTAGAGTCTAAAAGAGAGATTTTAAGATGATGTCTTCACGGGAGACAGATTTGAAGAAGAAGGAAGAGACCATGAGAAAGAAATTCATTATTCAAAGTGCACAAGAAATGTATAATGATTTCTTAGCCGTTAGTATTGAAGGGATATCAGAGAAAATCAACAAAACTGAAAATATCATGTCTGTATTAAAGACTAAGGTATTGAAAATTCATGCACATCTAGAGCATATGGGATGGCAATTGAAAATGCAATTTAGTTACACTAGTTATATAGAGGAAACTGATAAGGAGATGTTTCATAAGCAAAAGTAGATTGAAGAAGATTTCATCAGAGCATGCCACCATCGTCCGTTTTATCAACTTTATATTCAGTTGCCCCCGGAGAGACTAATGAAAGACTTGAATTTGTTCTTTCTAATGAAGAATGGAATTAAGTTCTATGTTTGTTTTTGTGTGATTAAAGTCGTTGTCTTTAAGTGTTTTTAGTGTTTAAGACATGTGTTGGTGTTTATGTTACTTATGTGTTTAACTGTGAATGTGTGTTAAGTGTTTTGTACTTAGTAAAATTTTCTCATGCAAGACTATTTGAAGTGAAAATTAAGTGTCAATAGTATTTGTACTTGTTTGTGAATTAATATAAGTTTGTCTTTGTGAAAATTTTGTGTTGTTTTAGCCTCGAATTGAAATAGTTATTAAGGAGAATTTTGAGAGAGAGGTGAGTTATAGGAAGTTGAAAATAGTCAATTAAGTGCTATGAAACCATTTAGGGGCTATGAAACCATTTAAGTGCTATAAAAATAGTCAATTAAGTTGGAAACTTGAGCATATTGGACACCAAGAATGAAGAGGAGTAAAGGAAAAAGCTCGTTTGATTCGAACAAATTTGTTAGTTCGAAGGCTCAAGATCGGTACAGTGACGCTCTACAGTCACACAAACAGATTCAGAAGCGATGTTTTAGAAATCCGGGTGGAGACGTGGAAGATTTAATTGTTTGTCGACAGTGGGAACAATTCTGTTGTTTCTCTACTGTCACAGTGATTTATGTTGTGAGGGAGTTCTATGCAAATCTCCCTGAAGCTGAAGACAATCGAGTTATGGTTCGAGGAAAGTTGATACTTTTTTCGCCATAAGAAATCAACTTGTTTTACCATTTACAACANGATTATGTATATGAAGTTATATTAGGGAAGTAAAATTTGATTTTAGAAACGAGTAAGAAAATTTAGTTAAAACTTTAATTAATGAAGAAAAACTTTAAGTTAAAAATTTTAGTATAGAAAATGATTAATAGAAGTGACTATCTTTAGTAAGAAAAATTGTATTTTTGAAAAATTTAGATAATTTAGACTTATTTTTAATACTTAAATTTCTTTTATTAAAATGATTTTCAAACTATTATTTTATTTATAAGTAAAAGTTTTATATCCAGGCTTTACTTTAGGAAAGGAGAAGTAGAATTCAAAATCATTAAAGGTCTATCCAGATATAGTAATTCTTGCCTCAAAACAAAAAGAAGAAGAAAAAAAGAAAAAGNACCAGAGAAAGAGCGACGTTGAACTATTGTATTCAAAAGGGAAAGCTCATCAACATTGGAGCTTTGATCTGTTAGACTTATCACCAGTTCTGCTACAGCTGTTACTACTGCAAGTCTGGGATTTGCTTCCTTGATCTTTTCTTTGTGCGAGCAGGCTGTCTGGGATTTGCTTCCTTGATCTTTTCTTTGTGCGAGCAGGCTGGGGTTAAATATGATAGTTGGGAGGAAGTTTTGTTACCTCTAAAGCCCATCATGAAGGTGAATGTGAAGACTTATTCTGAGCATTCGATTTTTGGCTACAGAGGAGGATTTTCCAGGAGCTATGGAATGGAAACGTCAGTTGCATCTACCTCTGTTGCTTCTTCATTTAAACCTTCTACTTCACGTACTTCTACATCTAGAGGTGAGTCTACTTAGACTCAGGATCAATTATTGCAGAAGATGATGGATAATATCAATTTTACCGCTGATAAGGTACAAAATTTAGAGCGTTTTGCAGATCATATTAATAGTTATAATAGAAGGAAGAGTGATTATAAAGAGAAATTCCACTCATCTTTGAATAACCTGATTAGAGGTGATCCAGAAGTGCAATTTCCTCCATATCCTCGATATCCTGATTATGAGCCTGCAGAAAAGTGATATAGTGGTGATTCTGNGATTTATTTTATGATTGTAATATGATATGAACTATGTGGTCTGAGCTGCTACATTTGCATCTGTGTGTTGTTATGGACTATGTTTTATGTTGTGTTTTGAATTTTTATGTTATGTTGTTGTTGTGTTTGTTGAGTTAGATAGTATNATGATTGTAATATGATATGAACTATGTGGTCTGGGCTTGCTACATTTGCATCTGTGTGTTGTTTTGAACTATATTGTGTTTTGGACTTATGTTTTATTGTATTATGACATTTGTGATAGTTAGTATTTTATTTTTAAATTTTAGGGTAGTAACTTTTGTTTTGTGTTTAGTACTATGNAGTAGAGCTGAGAGATTTATTTTATGATTGTAATATGATATGAACTATGTGGTATGGGCTTGCTACATTTGCGTTTGAGTGTTCTTTTGGACTATGCTGTGTTTTGGACTATTATGTTTTATTGTTATTATGACATTTATGGTAGTTAGTATTTTATTTATAAGTTTTAGGGTAATAACTGTTGNTCATTTTATGATTGTAATATGATATGAACTATGTGGTCTGAGCTTGCTACATTTGCATTTGTGTGTTGTTTTAGACTATGTTGTGTTTTGGACTTTTAAGTCTTATTATTATTATGACGTTTGGTAATTAATATTTTATTTTTTAAAATTTTAGGGTTAATAGTTATTGTTTTGTGTTTAGTACTGTGTTTAGTTAGTTTAGAACTTAACTTAATTTCATATCTGTTATAAAGTAGAAAATCTTGCTAGCTTAGACCTTAAACTTAAAATTCAGAAACTGCTACCCTTTATTTTTCTTTTATCATATTTGCAAGTTTTTCTTTATGTTAAGATTGTGGTGTCAGTAGTGTGTATGTTTGCTTTTATGTTTATACCCACTGTTTAGAAGTCTATTTGAATATCTACATGTTAAAGTAAAATGTAAATATAGAAAATTTGATCAAAAAATTAATTTTACTTCTGTTTTTAGTTTTATACTTGTATCATTAGGGTTTAAAAANTTAGTTTAGAACTTAACTTAATTTCATATCTGTTATAAAGTAGAAAATTTTGCTAGCTTAGATCTTAAACTTAAAATTCAGAAACTGTTACCCTTTATTTTTCTTTTATCATGTTTGCAAGTTTGTCTATGTTAAGATTGTGATGTCAGTAGTTTGTATGTTTGCTTTTATGTTTATACCCACTATTTAGAAGTCTATTGAATCTCAACATGTTAAAGCAAAATGAAAATATAGAAAATTTGATCAAAAACTAATTTTACTCCTATTTTTAGTTTTATACTTGTATCATTAGGGGTTAAAATTCTTGTTGATTATGTTATTTTAATTTTCATTCCTACTTATATATATCTGATGCTAAACTGTTTAATCTATTAAAAATTTAAGTTTGGGGGGATGAAAAATATTTTAAAAAACTGGAATTTTATTTGTTCGAAAATGTGATACAAGTGAATTTGATTTGAAAAGAAAAAAATTAATTATGTATATGAAGTTATATTAGGGAAGTAAAATTTGATTTTAGAAATGAGTAAGAAAATTTAGTTAAA